>QEAN01000094.1:32614-53387 GCA_006535955.1 Synchytrium endobioticum | reverse complement strand
GTGAGTGATGGTTCTCGACTTTGTTAATCGCGAAACCAATATGAGTTGTAATATGCAGCTTTGCTTAAATTTTTTCTTTTCATACAGTTGATCTGTGCTGTATCAATGTCTCGTGCGTCATATGTCGTCATCGAGTCGTTGAGTCTTTCTGAGCGAATTCAATTCAATGCGGCGTGTCCTTGCTTCTTCTTGCGGTTCGTCTATTTAAAACATGCTTCCACCCTATGCTCAACTTAATACTCAAACTTGATTCTGGTGCTATTCCCATGAAACACAATGTCGACTGCACAGAGGCCATCCAGGTTGGCTGCTCAAGGTATGGCTACAAATAGACTATACGACTATTCGCAGCCCTAATGTTTGGATCCAGCGAAAACTGAATCGGATAAAATAAACAAACTAGGATCTAACTAGTGGTCTGTCCTTCTAAACACCACCGGCTCAGTATGATGGTTGCGCTTTGCTAGACAAACAAACAAATGACGAAAACTTGCCCCATTACGATAGTTCTTTGAGACGAGTTTGCCCCACCTACATGCAGGTAGCGTTCTGGTTTAATATAATCTGTACTAAATCTCAACAATGGTGACAAGAGGGTTGGCAATGGGCACCGCAATCCTCACCGCCTTCACCTACTTCTGAAGCACGGATCATCGCGAAGCCTTTACCATCTTTCGAAGCTATATCGGATTGGGCCATTGGTTATAATATGAATAACGGATGTGGAATACAAGCAGTATTTTGCTGGGATGGAAAAATGAAACTGTGGCTCCGCTTCAGAGGTATGACCAGCGAATCAGGTGCACATTACATGATACAAGCACGTCGCTTTGGCCAACCGGTTTTGCTAAATCACTTTATTAGGTTTGTTATTCAACATATTACATGCACAGCTCGCATATTTCTGGTGCACCACAGTTTTGCGGTCCTGTCATTACAGATTGCTGACATGATGGGGCCCACTCGTTTGACCGATCGCACATTGCCCATTGACACATGGCAGGGCTACTCTTTAACAATGATGACAGTCTGCGTACAGTTATTGGCCAAAGCCGACGACACCGATCCCTAGAGAACACGGCATAAGCATTCCTCCCGACCCGCCAAATACACACGTACCATCAGCGCGCGACGGACAGCCCCGATGCCGCGGGATCCCACCACAACTATATATGGCCACATCAGCGTCTCGTTGACTCTCCAAGGCACAGACTCATACCGGTGCACGGTCGCTTGTCCTATTTCAAAGGGTCAGTGCTCAAACGCGTACACGAACCGGCGCTGATACACACCTCGGCGACACCAAGCAGCACATCGCGCGGATCGCCATGCGTGATCGACACAAAGACACCGACATCGCTCAGCCCGCTGGATCCCAGCATGCCCTTGGCGGCGTTCTCAATGTGCGCTTGCATCTCGAGCAGCACGGGCGGGGGCACGCCTTCGCTGATCCCGCCCTTGGATGTAGTTGAGCCCGGGAGCGATTTGGATGCGTGTTGGATTAAGAGGGTGTCGCCCTGTTGTTGGAGTCAGTGAGGGGCAGAGAGAGGAAGGGAGGCGTACACGTACATTGCGGAGATAGTTTCGGAGACACCACTACATGAGGGGTGTGAGTAGAGTATGGTGTGGATGGGTACGGACGTACGTGGAATGCGGGATCGGATTTGAAGCCTTCGATGGTGCTTGTTGGGATTCCTGGTGTGAGTGGATGTGAGATGTTGATGATAGGTGTAGAGACTACGGAAGCAATGTAATCGGCATTCCCGTGTTCTACATGTCGTCTTTATGGCTAAAAGCACGCTCGTTCACGTTTGATGAGTGGATCGAGGTGCGCCACATGTACCTAGAACTATAGTCCTTTGAGCCATGATTCCGGTCAGTGGTATGTTCGCTACCAGGTTATCTTTCTTGGCAAACGGGAACAATCCTGGTGAATTCACGTTTGGTTGTTTGTTTCGCTCTGTGATTTATTGACCCCGAGGAAGTGCAAACGATGCAGTGTTAGCAACCAAACAGCATCATGGGACTGATTTCACTCACGTAGGTCAATTTCGCTCTGTGGCTTATTGACAAGTTTCGCTCATTCTAGCCCACCCCCGCCCAATGAGCGCGCTCATGCACGAGTGTGACGTTTGCAACATGTTTTTGGCTTGCTTTTCGCCACTTTTCTGGGAATCTCCGTGAATCCATATGTATATTATTTGTATATTCGCGTATATACGATACGTAAACACGTGTATAAAGGATATGCAAAATACCTACCATGCAACAGTTACTTGTGAGCCATCATATCTAATCTACATATTTATCCAACCACCCTAGTGTCACCATTCAAAAGCTGTGAGTAATTGACCAGGAACTGATTTCGCTTGTGATAATACACTTACAGCGTCGTAAATCTGTTCCAGTCGTTTGCTGACATGATTCGATAAATTGTGGTTGATGACCATCTTTCTCAGCTCTTCATATCGTCGTGGATTCAGAAAGACGGGCTTTCCCCGTCTGTATTGGTTATTCAAGTCGTCAGAAGGCATACATAAGCATTGTCACAATATACAAACCTCAATCCTGGGTCTTCTTCACCATGAGCGTCCAGATATGGTGAATTCAACATACATCCTCGACCATTGGATCTCAAAACCATGATCGCAGCTCTTTTCATGATCAGAAAGACACCCACATCTTTTCCACACCTGAACCCCCAAGTATTAGCGTTGTTGAAACTGAACAATTTGTATGGTACTCACTCAATGATATGTTGATTACATTCTCCACGGTTCTGGTCATCCATACAGCACATGGATTGCACGCAAATGGTTGCACCACATAGTAGACAGATGGCTGGCTCTGGAGGTACAGTTTTGCATTGCGGACAGACGCGCCTAATGGATTCTTGTAATAAAGCTTCACCACGAAATGGTAAAGATATCAACGTGAATGGTGATGGTGACGGCAGAGACATGGTTGACAGTTGGTCTTCTGCATCTTCGCTGGTAGCAGTATCGACCTCCATTGTCGACGTTACAGTGTTTTCAGCAGCGCTGCTACTATCCCTATGGCTCATAATGGTGACGGTCTCCTCAGTGCCGCCACTAACCACTACACCTTCTTCAACTTGATCCTCGTCCATCTTCTCCATATCGTTACGCCGCCTAGATGCTTGCTTGATTTGCATACACCATCCCTCAACTAACTTACGTATTAAACCGGTGTTGTTACCGTTATCGAGGTCTTTGGTCAAGAGAGTAAATATATCTCGTATAGGGGGTAGCCCTAAGTATAACAACAATCTTTCCAATTCACTCTTCTCATTGTCAGCAGACTCAAATGTATCCTCGTCAAAATCCATGTCACTGACTTGAGTTATATCGACTTTATCTAGTCCGAATCCATTTGATCCCCCAGCCGGCATCAATTTAAATCTGGCGTCTAGTAAAATAGCCGTTCTCCGTAAGAATACCAGCATGATACGCTCAAGTAATGCGATGACAACGACAGGGTTCATTTGAGCAACCCGTGTAGTTTTCCATCTATCACCCAACCTTGTATCATCAAACAAGTAGCCAGCCAGCCAAGCCATGAATTTCAATGCTGGATTCGTGACATCCATTTCGTCGGTACTATTACTGTTACCACTATCCGAATTCAGTGTGGATGCAACATTAACATTGTGAATCCATGGCTGTCGTTTGACTAAAACCGAGGTAGCAATCACACTACAGCACCTAACTATTTCTCGAACATATGCCAATCCAACCATTATACGAGGATCTTCACCAAAGATATCAGACGATCTCAAAAACAGACTCATCCCTACAACATGCCAGAAGCCACCATGAGTGGCTGTCCACACTTCTTTCTCAAATTCCCGACCGTCCTGATCCTCCCAGCCACATTCATCATTCCATTGATAAGCACCCAACACACCTTCTAACAACGCATGTAACGCTCGTCTGGCCATAACAGCCGGATTTTGCGCTGCACCATGCCTTTGAGCCATGAATTCGGCAATCATATCATGGGTACTACATAACTGACGTAGTAACATAATTTGATTCGACGTCAAGGCATCAATTACGCCTATCCTGTGAATTCGTTTCGTCTTGTATTTGTCTGTACGGAAACCATCTAGTTGTGGCGGTGGTAGGTTTCGTGAAGCTAATTCCAGAGCAGCTATGGTATAGTATATCGTTTCTGGTAAAAGCATCAAATCAGATGCATCCAGATCTGGTTCCTCCGCTGTGTCATACAAGCGGTCCCAAGCACGAGGTATTAGGTGTTTAAAGTAATGGGTGGCCAACGCGTCGTGTAAATCCATTTGCCTAAATTTTTTTTGGTGTGAATGCTGATGATGGACACAAGTGTTGATAATGACAGCAGTCGGCAAAACGACACCGCTCACCCAGAATCTGACTTTCTCGCTCCCAGAATGCCTGAGAGCCTGGTAAGCAACGACGACGAAGCTGCACGGGCACTAGATAGCCACGATAATGCATTAGTGGGCAGGCTATCCATGTTGATTCTATCTGGCAACTGAGTCGGCATGCCAGTCAACGACTGTGTGATAGTATCACGATGGGCATGCCACCATTGCTCAAGTCTGGCTTCAAACGACTGACCGTCGACAGCCTGCTCGAAGGCCCACAAAACTTTCTCCTTGCACTCGGGAAATGCAATAGGTATGAGACAGTTGCCGAGCGTCTTACATAAGGGGCATAAAAACTCTCCCTGCTCCAAATCTTCTGGTTCCAGGCGACGCATATGCGCATTGTTATGCCTGATCCGTATCGACTGGGTATAGTCCTGGAAGCAATCAACATGCATCAGATGACCACAAGTTGACATAAAAAACCCCGTTTCAGAGAATCTAGTGTCTACCTGTTGAAACGGTTTGCTAGCGGTATGTGAGGAGGTCTGGAGATTGTTACTGGTGCTGAGACTGCTATTACTACGATTTCTCATGAATGGAGAGGCGGCGGGTGATACCGTATCTAACGCAATTGCGTCTGATGGCCCTGAGTCAAGAGATTTACCCACTTTGGTCAAAACTTGGACTACATTGTCCACATCGTCGAAGTTGACTTGCCGAAGTACGGAGCTTTTCTGCAGCAAACAAAGGGTCCCATATAGGCGACTCGCTGCTGATTCCTGACAGACAATACAAACATCTTTGGGGTACTCGTAAACTCGTTCTTCCTGTTCTTCTAATTGACTGGCGAGGTGTGGCGCTGCACTGCTACTACTGCTACTATTACGTAGTACACTCGGTTCACCGTCTTCCTCATCACCCATTTGAGAAGCGTGTTTTTCCATAAAACTCTGCTGCTGCTTTGCGAACTGAGCCATTATAGACGCTTGGTGTGCTTTTGCAACTTGTTTCTTGCGTTCAGTTTCTGACTTCGTACCTCCGTCTCCTTCACCACCTTTCCCATCGAACGTGGCATCATTAGAGCGACTCGCAGCTTCAGCCTCGATACGATCTCGCCATAGTCCAATTTTGGCAGGCAAGGTTTCACTGAATTGGTCAACTATCCACTCCAAACGACCTAATTGATCACAAAACTCATCTTGCTGCGACTGCATGAATTTGGATGAGTTTGAACTCGTTCCGACACCGCAGTTCTCCGCCAAACTCAGGATCTGGTCCACTAGCGTAATGGCAAGACTGTTCGGCGTCGGGGATATGAGTAATGTGGCGGCTCGTTCCGAGAATGTGCCACGAGTCCGATCGGACAGCGCAATCATGACGAGGTGAAGAGTTGATGCAAAGATATTCTCATTTCTAAACGGTCGTGCCCGCGACCCGACGGTAGGTGGCGACGTCGTCATTTCTATACAATGGACTAAAAGTTTTAGGAATATTTTTGATGTCGTCGCCAGTGGTAAACTACTGAAGGCCGACTCAAATGGAATGGGTGCCATGTGAGGGATTGTGAGGTATCGACGCCTTAGTTTGTTGGCAGCTGCTCGTTGCTTTAGTACTTCTTCAATCTTTTGGCGTTGCTCCCGATTGTAGTGCCAAAACCATGGATCAATCAGGTCGTAGTATTGAGACTTCAGCTCGTACATGCCCTGGTCTGTGACTCCTCCGGGATACTTGAAATTTGCGACTTCCGCCAAGATATCATCCACGGACTTCCCGGGCGCCGCGTACACTAGGAGTTAAGTTGCTCTCAATCAAAAACCGAGACGTTGACACACTTGTAAATCAACGTTTCAACAACACCACGGCAGAAACCATCGTTCGACTTACTGCCATCATTCAGCTGATGCGGATCCGTCAACCTATCGGGTATTCTTGCAATGACGGCGGAGTGGGGTAACCCGCTGGCAGCAGCCGCCAAATGATGGATCATTTCCCGCCGAATTTCGTATTCAACGGCAACTTGGCCCAGCCCCAAACAGCACAATGCACGCTCAGTCAACAGTATTATAAGCATGCGTAAAAAGCCTTCCGTTATTGCGCCCAGTTTAGTTCTATCGAATCCTGTTGGGAGCACAGTATTTTGACGAACTATCAACCATTCCCACAGTTCGAAACGATGCAGAGCTTGCATCAGGAATCGATCTGCCCCCAGTGTGACTAGAGCCGTTTGCAACAAGAGTATGTCTTGATCATGTCCATCCTCACGGAGTTCCAACTCTTCGTAATGGTAAGCCTGTGCTCTCAACATATAACCGTTACGAATCCAAAGTCCTGCCTGGATCTGCGTTAACATTGCAATAGTTCGCAAGGGTTCCTCATACAGTAGCGACAATACTTCCATTTTAGATACCATGACAGTGTCAAATCCTACCAACACTGAATAACATGGATCGTCTGGTGGTGGAAAGCTACGGGTCAAAATGTCGAATAGACTACTACCACTGTATTTGCTTGACGTCGGTAGGTATGCAATCAGCAATGATAGAAACCAGTGCAATGGATGATGGAGGGATACTGGTCGAGTGGACACTTGGTAACGCGGTATAATGTATGGTGCAGATCCCTCGTTATCAACCAAAGACCATTTGACGCCATCTGCCTCCCAACTTTGAGTCGACGGAGACAAAATCATAACGGTGGTTTGAGCTAGCCCTTGCTCTAATGATGACGTAATCGTTCTGT
The DNA here is from genome assembly GCA_006535955.1 of Synchytrium endobioticum. Taxonomy (NCBI): domain Eukaryota; kingdom Fungi; phylum Chytridiomycota; class Chytridiomycetes; order Synchytriales; family Synchytriaceae; genus Synchytrium; species Synchytrium endobioticum. The sequence goes on along the minus strand of QEAN01000094.1, from coordinate 46,279 downwards.
CGAATGGTGCGAAACATCCGGCAACATAAGGCAGAAGTTGAGAAAATTTGAGTGACAAGTTGAACGCATTAACCCAATCATCAGCCTCAAACTCTACATGTTGTGCAATAGCTCGAGTTTGCGGATCTATTCCTTGACCCAATGCGAAAACTTTTAAAAACCTAGATAGTTCTATAACAGGAGGGGTTGATTGGAAGAGCTCCATCCTTACAGCTTTGGTGGACAACAAGTAGCTGATGTCATGCATTACCTGCGCATACGTTCGAGAGTGCTTCAGCGTATAGGAATTAGCAGGCAGTATGCTGGGTGGGAATATACTTTGTGAAGTGAGGGCTTCATCAATGATATCGCATTGAACCTGATGTAACCGCTGCCGGGAGACCTTATCACGACCAGTACTGGCTCGGAATAGTATATACAAGAACAGTAGCATATCGCTAATTACGGTGGTACCTAGGGCTAGATGTCGAGCAACTGTCGGCACTGTAAAGAGCTGCACGGATAAGTAGATAACTGATAACTCTACTTCTCTGTCTATGGTAATCGCATTTTCCACTAATTTCGTGTAACACGCTGCAAATCTTTCAGCAAATGCTCGTTTGTATTCATCACCACTCACTATCAAGGTGGCAATCAAAAGCTCATGAAGTATCTTTCGCAGCGATTTCCACATCTTGACATCGTACAATAACACGTAGTCAAGACGGATGGGTGACGGTAATATGTTGTGAAGATTTGGTGGACCTTCGGGCCCTAAGTGGTATCTATCGTCCATTTCGCCTATTGGTTGTATCGGTGTACGGCAAAGGACGTCACAAATAGCTATTCGTATTATGGGCTCTGCTGTTTGATATGAGACATGGCCAATCTGTACGGGTGACGTAGTTACTCTAGATAGCAATTGGTACAGCCACTCCAGGCATCTTCCAGCAACGGCTTCTTGAAGAGTAAAGTGATGTGGTTGAATGGTCACGTCCAAGTTTATGCGACTTATGGTAGCCGCTATCTGCTTTAGTATAGTCTTATCGGCACCTGTGTATATGACATCTCGACCCTATTGCGGGTTATCCATGATGAGAAACGAGAGCATCAAGCGCATTCTCAACACTTGGGCATACTTCAGTGTCAATGGCCTCAGCCACACGCCTTCCTTCGTCTTTCGTCACTTGGAGAGCTTCTGACACTGCCTCGATGACCTCCTGAAAGGAATGTACTTCGTCATTCCACAAAATAAGGGCGTAGGTCTCATTGTCAGTTGGATTCCCTGGCGCATACACTTTCTGAAATCTAGAAGCATCAGTAGGAGTGTACGGTTTCCAATATGAGTATGAGAAAGTTTGTAGTATGAATTCGGTCACAGTCACAATCGTTTTGTTGATTGACGATAAAAGTTCGAGAGGGAGGGGTTCCAATATGTTGTCATCATGCAAATGTGTTGATGAGGGAGAGATATTCGGAGAATGGAATCTACAGTCTATAGGCACTTTCCATGCTTCTGGATCACCACAGTCACAGCAACCCCCTCCCGACGAAGAGAGACTGAATGACGTGTCATGACCTTCATGGTTTGAGGCATTGAAGCAACGATCGCAGAATACGCAGGTTGAATCTAGCGCGCAGTCCCTATTTTATCATCTGGTCAACATGTATGGTTGAGTTGTGTAGCTGGAAATGTCACAGCAGCTTCAACCAGGAGAAGCATCTGGATCAAGAAACATAAAGTAGACATACCGACAGCGATGAACACCTTCGCCCTTCTTGAACACATGACCACAGGGCTTTCCACGTTGGGCTGGTCTATATTCTGCAGGCCAATTGTCCAGGTTCTCATCGTCATCGCCAGTGCGGAGCATGTACGGCTCTTGCTCATTTTGCACAATACGGCCTGCAGCTGATGGAGCTAGGCAGCTATCTGAAGTTACATTTACTACGTCCCCAAATAGTATCCTACTATATATGGAGGAGTTTGCAGCCAAATGATGGTCGAGTTGACGGATAAGTTCAAGCCGGGATGGCGGGTACGGGGCGCTTGTGTTGCTTCCTGTTAGCTTATCATACAGCACTTGATCCATCGCTTCAGCGTACCTATAGTGTTACCCTATGTACAGCTGCAGGCAGGTGCGCGCGAGGTGCCTTCTTGATGAACCAAAGTTTGGACGCGACGGCTGTTTATTCCCATTTTCGACCATTTTCGACCTAGTCATAAAAGGTCGACGACTGGTAGGAACTCGCTTCCACGTTCGTATCTGAAAATGATTGTACGCGTTTTACTTTGCACCAAGTTGGCGCGCCAAAATGGACTACCGGCGAGGATCAAGAACGAGTTACATAGTCGGATACATATCGTGAGTATCTGGAGGGATTGAGCCTCATATCGCACTGGCGGGTTATGATTATCTACAACGGGATATCCAATACAATATAAACTAACATTTATGTCCCCGTCTGATGGCAATACATCGAGGCGGGAGCAGAGGCTGTAACTAAATATGTGATCCGAGGTCTAATCGGTTGCGCCGCATTCACGGGCTGTTCCGATGTGCCCATGGGGTGATCACATCATACCCTTTATTGAAGTCAGCCGATTTGATTTGTCGCCAATTTTGGTTTATGCGATTCGATGTAACTGGATACAGAAACCAGCCCCCGCCGTTTTCGCGCAATAGAGTTTTGTGTTGGATTATGCGTGTATTATCATTGTAATGCATGAAAGTCCACGGCAGGAGAGGCGTGGGAAGTAGGAAAAGAATGGGACGAGAGAGAAGATGGAGTTTAGCATTGAAATGCAACATTTTGCACCTGCACCTGCACCTGCACCACGCGTCGGAGCACGGTGCCGTGCGCATGCGTATTGTCATCACATGTCTTCACATTAAATGTTGTGTGACAGAGGATATACCATGGCAGGTCGTCCACTATGCAGTAATTCAGCGGGCTTTTATCATCGATTTATTGTTTTTATTGCATTTATCATCCAAAAGAAATACGAATATGACGAATAATAAAACATACGGCAGACGTACTAGGTCGAATCTACACCTTCAGTAACCCCAGAGCCCACTTCTTCATCGGAATCTAAAAACTTCTCCAAAAATCTTGTCCCATCTTTGTCATCCATAACATCACTCGATGCAACCATACCACCGCTTTTGGTACTGGCAGCGATGCAAGTGATCTGAATATTATCTCCTGCCACGGCTGTGCCATCTGAGATATTATCTTCATCGTGAGCCTCGGCATCATACGAAATGTTAACAAGCAGATGCCTACTACCTTCTGTAACATTGCCATTGGCAACTATCATGACCTCCGCATTTACGGAAATCGGTTCGTCAATATTTCTGTCTGCATTTAGCAGCGCCAGTGCGGTATCCAAATCTTCAGCAGGTACCTGTGGTGGGTGTTGACATTCTTTAGAGCTCTAGGCCTACTTCTTAAATGAATATACCCACCAACACATTGGCAGTCATAAAAGTCGAGAGATATATTAGATTGATATTACCAGCTAATAAAGGTTCAGACACCGAGTACGCGATACCATGCGGATCTAGGTCGGGCATTACTAAGAGGCTCGCCCGGGTAACTCCAGGGATCGCGTTAGAGAACCCACCTGACCTAAAATTCTTCAAATCCACTTGAATGCATCGCAAAGAGTATGGTGTAGCACTATCAAGTACACCATGGCCTAGCACTGTCAACTCGTCCAGCACATCTTCTCCAGTTACCAATGATATTCCCTCCTCAGTTGAGGTGTAGGAGAAAAAACGAGTTTCCGTCTGTTTGCTAACGTTGGACGCTGGATCAATATCGAATATTCGTAATGAAAAGGTTGCACACAAGTACGCCAGTCACCTGCTGAAAGGGTAAAATAGTATTTGTATTAGTTTCATGGCCCACATATCAACATGATCACGAGATAATCCGAAAAGCCGAAGCTGATGATCCAATACTAGTTTGCGACCAAGTCGCCTAACTTTCGCCATGATAGCTTCATTTCCATTCTTCATGGTATCAAGATATGTGTTGGGTGTTGATCCACGCTGATCAAACACAAACGAACCACTTGCTGGTGTTTCTTGAGAGAATTTCCCACTTCCGAAGTGGGGCGCCCGAGTAGTAGAGGCTAGATTCGGTCGAATTGTTATTGGTGCTGAACGGGCAAGGGTTGTGGAGCAAGGGAATACAGGCGAACTTGATATCATATTACTCATGGGATGTATAGGCATATCTACTGCTACTGGTGCTATATGCCCACTAAATCGTACCGACGACCCCTAGGAAGTGCAAACGATGCAGTGTTAGCAGCCAAACAGCATCATGGGACTGATTTCACTCACGTAAGTCAGTTTTTCGCGGTTTTTCACGCCCCCTAAATAGTCTTTCGACTATTATTTGTACATGTTGACGCATGTTAGCATAATCGGACAACGGCATGAGGCTGTATGTGCATCGTACCGACGACGAGACTGTTGATACGGAGTCTAGTTCCAAGTCCAGAGAGTCCAGATCTGCGAAAGTAAAGCCGCTAGATCGCAGGGTTTGCATGACTTGTCGCAACCTCCTTTCCTTGACCTTATTCGATGACGAGTCAGTCCGGACGTCGCGGACAAACATCAAGGAAACGCCGTACAAAAATGAAATCCGTTTGATATGTTGATAGATAGAAGATGCTAATACCAGCATTCGCTAGTGGGGCTGTAAGTTCGTTTATCCTCTTTCCAGCAAAATCTACGGTTTAAGAACAAGTGCGGAGTCAGCCAACAGTTCCTTCTCATTACAATGTTTCGCGCTTCCACGATGACATAGGATGGCTTTCACGTAGTGGTTCCGCTCCTGCATCCAAACACTAATCTCTCGTCCATAAGCGATCGCCTTTACGAAAACACCAACAAATTTCATTCCACAACCAGGAGACCCAGCCGGCATATCCGAAAAGCGTTGAGGCCCCATGGCATTGTTAAATGAGGAAGATCGGTGGCTTGTATCATTGTCATGTGAAAGCGTGGGTCGCAGCGCCACCACACATACCTAGCCCAGAATTGTCTGAATCTAACTGTAGTGCGCGGAAGATATGCTTGTTGATAAAATATCCACGATTCGAATCTTGCATCGGGAAATCTCTTGAGATCGTCTCTGCCTCAAGGATCAGCGACACTTCCAAAGCATTTTCGGTGTAGGAAAAGAAAGTATCCGACCTAATGTACAATGAAATCAGGTAATCACCATCTGCGTGCTTCAGATCTGTGACAAACCTCCTGAAGAAGATGTTTTTCAAAATCGGGTGCATGACACTAGGCAGTTCCGCCTTGGGGAACGTTACCAACTGTAGCCTGTGGCAACTTATTGTGATGGAACCCATTGCTAGTCCTGGCAATGCCTCCTTGTCTAATAGGTTACTACCGGCAAAAAAAGCACGGATGAAAGTGTTTGTTCGAGTCGGCTGTTTTTTAACGGGTGCCACGCCGGGAGTAATGGTAAGGGTTTCAACGTGCGCAAACAGCTGTCGTTTGTCATCTGTTGGACAGACATAGTCACACGATCTCCATTGACATGTGAGCAGCGGACTCTGATCATCCGACTGTACATGCTTACTCAGTACATGCTGCAATAACTCGGCGCCTGTTTCAAACGGACCATTACACGTTGGATCTTGTGGCGCTGGGTTGACTGGTGGCGCGCCTCCCGCAGCATTACTGTCATTACTGCTAGGACGAGCCCACCAACACGGTATCGGCATTACATTACTGTTACTTGGCGCAGCATCGCAGGAATTGCAATTGAGAGAGCTGCGATGCTGCGTCAAAGATATTACGGCCTTCGTATAATCCGTACAAGGAGTAATCTGACGAATGGCGCTTATATGGAGATGGTCGCGACGTTGAGAATACGGCTGCACGGGAACTATTGTTTGGATATGAGTGCTTGACGCCGTCAGTGCTGAGGGTGTTGTTGAAGCATTATTAGACGGCGGTGGAGAAGCAGCTGATTCAATATTTTGGCTCAAAATCAACTCTTTTGGGTCAGTGCTTAGAGACGCATCGGCACTCAAGGCGTCCAACTTTTCCAAGGTTAATGGTGGCATCGGCGTTAACAGAGCCTCAAGCAAGTTCAACTGGCTTGGCCTCTTCAAAATACCTTTGGGTGGTGGGTATGCGGTCATGGGTGGTGCGTTGCTCTCTTTGATGTGCAGCTGGAATCCAACCTTTTTCGTGTTGGTGTATGTAGTTAGCACCCCACAGAGCCTGCACCTTTTCAAGGATGGTTCGGTGTTCAGATCCCACACGACCTATGTTCCCATCGATTATCATCCTAAGAAAATTTGCCCAGTAGTTGGCACCACCCTTCCCCCCCATGGGTCAATTGCGGCAATAGATGTGTATCCTGGTTGCTACTGCAGATACCATCTATGAGCATTTCGGTAGCTCTTTCCGCTATAGCCCTGGCTCGATTTTGTATGCCTACGGCATCATTGATGCGCCTGGCAATGGTCTCCTGTTGGTCGATGCATATATGACCACGGAGATGGCCGACTGTATCCACCACACCTCTGGGAGAGAGACGCGATGGCTCTGGTCGCATCGGAGAAGTCCTTTTTGGACGTTTTTGGACCAGGTCCAGGTTTAATAGAGAAAGTTTTTAGTATTCAAGCGTTTGATAACTAAACACGACTTTTACAAAAAAATACATCTAGTAAAGGAAGTCCAGTCAAAAAGCAACATCCAATAAAAACAGAAAGATTTCTCTCACCGGTAGCTGCTCGGCCTTTGAACACATCAGCTTCACCGGGAGCCATGACCGGTTCGACCTTGAAAGCGGCGGCGAGTTGGGTCTTGACGTCGTCGTGGACGATTATCGAGCGACGTACCAACCTATCTAACTTTTCGTAAAAGGACTTTGGCATTCGCCGCCTGCTCCATGGTGGCAGCTACCTTGTCCAACTCATCAACCACTTTGGCCCATTCCCGATGACGCTTCATGATAGTCGGTGACTTGGCAGAGGTACTTGACCTCTTACTCGACAAGGTACGATAACCACCGTCCGGAAGAGGCATGCATGTGGCTTGTTTAGAGCTCCCGCATCCAGCTGCAGTCTCACTTATCTTGCCTCCTTCCTACCTCTCTTTCCTTCTCGCCAGTACAACAGGCAACGCATTGTTGCGTACTGGTCAGAAGAGAAAGGTAAGAGAGTGCACTTACAGCCTCATGCCGTTGTCCGGCTATGCTAACATGCGCCAACCTGTACATATAATAGTCGAAAGACTATTTAGGCGGCGTGAAAAACCGCGAGACATTGACCTACGTGAGTGGATTCATTTTCATGGATGCCGCTTGGTTGCTAACAGCATGATGGCCGATAGGGGTCGCCAGGATGTCCTACTACAATGATCCATTTGCGCCGAGAGCGTCTGCCTCGACATCTGGACCATACGGAGCAGAGTTGGGCTTCGTAGACAGTCCACCTCAACCATCGCAACGTGCATCGACAACGTCGTATCCTCTATCAAAGAATTCTGCCTACACCGACAAGATTGACGAGGACCTCGCCATTCACATCAGGAAGGCTGTGGATCCAATCGAAACTGCTCCCAAACAGAAGCATGTACGAGCATGTCAAGTCTATACTTGGGATACCAAGAGCGCCATCGGATTCTTTCACGGAATCAAAACTGCCCCCTTTATCGGTGATGAGGTTATGACCTTCAAAGCACTCATCACAATCCACAAAGTCATTCGAGGCGGACACCCCAGTGCATTGGCGGAAGGTATACGGGACTCTCCATGGATTGAGAATATTGGTAAATCTATCGGTGTCCATGGTGGTAAAGGTACGCGTGTGCCATTCTTCTTCGAGGGCTTTGTGTGGCTGCTTGTGCCTGACAAGTAGATCGCTCGCCAAACAGGCTATGGTGCTCTCATCAAAGCCTATGTGCAATTTCTAATGACGAAACTCGAGTACCATGCGGCTCATCCCGAATTCACCGCCTCCTTTGATTATGAGGAATACGTGGCACTCAAGGGCATTGAGGATCCGAATGACGGGTTCGTATACTTTGCTTTCGTCACTAACATCCATGCACCACCCAAGAGCACTAATCACCCTCGATAAGACAGGTTTCAAACGGTGGACGATTTGATAATTCTACTGGACAAGATCGATTCCTTTCAGAAGCTTATATTTGCCAATCTCCGTCCAGGCACTAATAACGAATGCCGTATTGCTGCTTTAGTTCCATTAGTAGAAGAATCGTATGGAATCTATCAATTTTTGCTTTCAATGCTTACTGCCTTCCATCAATGTACGTCGCTTTGGAACAAGGGCGTACATTTGGGCGCCTGTCCCATGCTTGCAAATTCATGATAAACCCAACACTATAGTTACTGGTGCTGCTGACATCCTGGCACCCTTGAGAATCAAGTTCAGCGCTGGCCATATGGCTCTGTACAAGTTTTACTACGAATGTAGCACCTTGAAGTACCTGACGTCGCTGATTACCGTACCCAAACTATCTCCAGAGCCACCAGATTTCCTTTCTGCACCACCCACCTTACCGGCTAGAAACAGAAATGATGAACCTAGAACTGAACGAGTGATTGACTTTTACGAGGAGGAGACGACCAATGTAAGATTGCTCTTGGTCCTTCGACTTGCACTCAATATTTGTAAAACTAGTTACAAGAACAGCGATTACAACATCAAATGATGGAACAACAACGGCACTTGGAACAGCAACGACACTTAGAACAGCAACGGCACCTGGAACAGCAACGGCACCTGGAGCAGCAACGAAACTTGGAGCAGCAACGAAACTTGGAGCAGCAACGAAACTTGGAGATGCAGAAAATGCAGCAAGCGCAAATACTGCCTCAACTTCAACAACAGGTGGAAATATATGCTCAGGTATGTCTGAGCTGAAACGGAAGGGATATTCAGTCTTGCGACGTCTGATCAAGGGCATCCAAATGTAGCGGGTCAGGCAATTAGAAGCCCAACTAGGACAATTGACTTTGAATAGTAGGAGTCAAGATGAAGCGAGGGATGAGTTAATACGAAAACTGCAAAGTAGGGATTGGTGTCAACATTCTTGGGTTGTGTACGGACATTACATTGACTGTCTTGTCTATCCATAGCCGAGGTGGAACAATGGAAGCAGAAGTATGAAGCCTTAGCCAAACTTTATGCTCAATTACGAAAAGAGCATTTGGATTTGTTACAAAAGTTAAAAGAGACCAAAGAATCCTCCAACAAGAAACAGGGTGAGACTAGTGTGCTGCAGACGGGGCTGGATCAATCGTTGATGGCCCTAAAGCAACTACAACTGGTACTTGGTTTGCCACATTATACCTCACTTCATTTATGGCTTGGGTTCATGTCGTTTTCAAGAGCTTATGCTAATTTCTCTCATTGAATTAGACAAACTCAGACCAGTTGTCACGGCTTATAGATAGTGTATTAGACTCGTGTATAGCTCAATTGGATTCAGCTGAGACAGAGTTAAACGATCCAGTAGCATCTGGGAATTCCACAGCTTCACCCGAGTTTACTTTATCCATTCTTGACAAAGCCACCGCATCATCTCTCGAATTCTCATCCAGCTTCATCAAATACCTGAGTGGTGGTGATCCTTATGATCTGGTGACCACATCGACATCATTCGCTCAAGTGGTCAGTCAACTCTTAAGTAATGTCAAAGGTGTAGTACGACTAGCAGCTGAAGACGGCACTTCGGAAAAAATTCTAGCATCCGGCAAAGCAGCTGCTGCTGGTGTCAAATTCTTCTTCTCCCAAATCAAATCACTGAATATGAATAAGATGGACGCTCATAGAAGAGTTGATTTAGTCCACGGCTTGGCTCGAGATGTTGGTGCCAGATTGAATGCGGTTGGTAGCATTGTAGAGAAACTAGTACCCAAAGATGTGCAAGCGGTACTAGCCAATGCGGATGACTTGGGGCACGTCGTAGAACGAGAAATGATGAATGCAGTCCAGGCTATTGAGGAAGCTGCCCAGAAGCTTAGAGCCCTAGTAAACAAACCTCGTGGTGAGGGTCTTCAAATCAAAGTCAATGCGTTGATTTTGGATGTAGCGTTGGCAATGACAGACGCTATTGCCAATTTGATTCGGCAAGCTACTGCTGTCCAGCAGGAGATTGTCGCCGAGGGTAGAGGTGGAGCGTCCACATCTCAATTCTACAAAAAGAATAACCGATGGACCGAGGGACTGGTTAGTTTTCATGGCCTTAACAGCGGGCATTGCTGTGCCGAGTTACTTAACCTTCGGATGCGCATATAGATTTCAGCTGCAAAAGCCGTGGCCATTGCCACCACCTATCTAGTAGAATGTGCAGATGGTGTTGTCGAAGGCACTCATACCATGGAGCAATTGATTGTATCCGCAACAGAAGTTTCAGCTGCAACCACTCAATTAGTAGCTGCTGCACGTGTAAAAGCAGTCCAAGGATCCAAGTCTCAAGATCGCTTAGAAGCAGCAGCAAAGGCTGTTCGGGATGCCACCAAGAATTTGGTTAAAGCAGCCAAAGATGCATCTCGAAGCGCCCAGCAGGAGCAAGCTAAAGGTGAAATAGGTAGTTGGGCTAAGAGTGACTATAAACTGAAGGAGATGGCTGCACAAGTTAAGATTTTGGAGCTTGAGAAACAACTGGAGCAAGCCAGGTATACATTGGCGGAAGTGAGAAAGTCTGGCTACCATTCAGCCGAAAGTGAATGAATGGTGATGCTAACGGCGATGATGACGGGTGCAGATGGAAGAATAGTGTTTTTTCTGTAAGAATCTTGCTTTTTTGAGAGTAGTTGCTTTGATTTTGCAGTGTAAGTAAGCCACTGTTGGATCAAGCATGCACGTGGGGTGTTTGTATGGAGGCCGGCGCCGGCCGGCTCTTTGCGCGCCCTCAAAGAATATAAGACGTGTCGGCGTCTCCATTAGTTCTGCTTTGTTCCTGAGTCGTGGGCAGCACCAATGGGCGCGTCCAGAGTCCTCAAGATAATCATCATGTTCTTCGATTTGGATGTCCCGTACCCTGCAAATGACAGAGAGGGCGGCACATCAGCGTCATCGTCATTAGGCGCAGCCCACAACGTAGCCCAAAGTGCTCGCAAATGTATGTTCCATGGCATAAATCAGGTTGACAGTTCGAAGCATCGCATCTTTAACCTCAACCGTCCAGAATAGTAGGATATCATGGAATAGCATATAATGTAGTCATGCCATTGAAGACCGCATTGAACAAGGTCTGTCATGCCGTCATCCGTTAATCCAGCACTTTTTATTCTGACAACATCTTCAACAACCTCAACCCCGACGCATGTAGCCATGCGACATTAAAATTATCGACACCGCATCTTCTCTCGTCGCCCTTACAACTCATCTCAAATCATCCACGCCTTCACAATTCCACCAACTGACTCGTCTGACGGTCATCGCAGACGAATCAGCCATCAACATCCACCTCGTACGTCACGCTCTCTCCGTTTCTTTAACGGGCACTAACACAATCAAATAGACATCAAACAATCAAAACCTGCTCTCATACGACCTCATATCCGTCATCCCCACAACCGAGAAGATGCTGTCGCATGCATGTTCGAACTACGAGTGCGACATCATATCGCTGGACATGTCGGTCCGCATGCCCTTTTATCTGAAACCGTCGACGCTAAACATGGCGGTGCAGAGGGGCGTGTTTTTCGAGATTGGGTATGGCAGTGCTGTCCGTGGTACGTATGTGGTACAGCTGTGTTTGTGTCCGGCACGGCACGGCAGGGCGGTAACGCTTGCGTTTCGCAGATACCACGGCAAGACGGAATTTGATTGGTAATGCCGCGAATCTGATACGAGCCACGCGTGGCCAGAACATCATTGTGTCGTCGAATGCGGCGTGTGCGATGGATTTGCGGGCGCCGTATGATGTTATCAATTTGTACGTGTTTCCGGTCTTGCTTGTTACAGGGCTTGGCCTAATGCGGTTTGGATTAGGTGCACCCTTTTTGGGCTTGATGGGGCAGCGGGCAAGAGAGCGATTAGTGCGCATCCCCGAGCTGTTGTTTACCATGCTGCGACGAGGCGGCAGACGTTCAAGGGCTTTGCGGCTGTGGAAGCCGGTGTTGCGCTGGCGAGGAATGAGGAATGGGTAGTTGGGTGTCTGGATGTGGCTGATGGGACGCAGAAGCGTGGTCAAGATGCTGATGAAGAGATGGAAGGATGAATTTGTCCTTATGGTGCGTGTTTTGAGAAAAGGATAATCAGCAAGCGTGCATATTAGCGCTGTAGGAAGCAGGAATCAAAGCCTCGTTGTATGCAGCCAGAGATGGCCATTGAATTGATCAGGGCCGAATGCCGATGTCGTTGAACGCGTAGCTACTTTTGATGCCTGTTCTACTCGTGCTAAAAGGTGTTTCGCCCTATCAATTTCTGAGCTCCTAAATTCACCACATTCTAAAAGACTGACAAAGGAAAAGGTCACCAAATAAAAACAAATGCTCACGTCATGTCAAAGAGCAAATCAAACAAAACTCCCTTCGCTCATCGTCAAATATCAATCTCCAGCAGACGTATGGGGAATTATACACCAGCGGTAGAGTGCTGGTAGCAACCTATTTACTTTATAAAACACCTGTATTGGTGGTGGATGGTTCGGCGGGACATCTTCCAGTGATGAACGGATCCTTCACCAGCTTGTGACAGACACGCGAGTTTGTGGGCCCGTCATATCAATGAGTTTCCCAATTTTCCAGCTCTCCTCCACTTCTATTCGTGATCTTAGTCTATTCACCTATTCGCAGCACGGACCCAGGGCATGCGTGGGCCGCGGTACTACTCGTATCCGGTGGATACTATCTATGGGGGCATAGGGTATGATGTAGAATGCAAAGAAGTCAAGCAATTAATCGAACTAAACATCGACCACTAATCATTGCAGCTCACCCTAAGTCGCGGGAAAAGACGGCTGGTTGACATTGGAAAAATAATGCATAGAGTACTTACTGTATGTGTGAAATCCACACGACGCAAAGCTCTTCAGCTTGCAAGTATTAAGACAACCTTTTACAATTGATGCATGTTAGATTCCCTTTACCTTACAGACGGCAGTCCAAGCAGCATGCAACCATGATAACTCCAACAGGATGGACATGGAGTGTCGGAGAAGTATCAGTTTTCAATCTCCAAACAGTGCTGGGAACTATACAGTGAGACACATGAGCCTTGGACCAGGGATATCCTGAGATACAAACGTAAACACATACCTAGCTGTGCATCAGGGCAAAATGATGTTGCGTGAGATGGCCAACCAGCCCCGTCATCCTCGTAGCAGTACAATGTCTTTTTGTGTGCCGTGCTGACAGGAAACCCCCCCCCCCTCATGAGACCTGAAGTCTCGACGCTTCTTTCTATCATGCAATGGGTAATGGGTGTTATTACCATAATTGCGGCTTAACAAAACCAGGCAATACCTGTGGTTACACCGAGGTGCATTTTCGGTGACGTCAAGGAGGCGAACCTGCGGACCGTAAATCGGCAGGCTATCCGCTGACCAAAAGTCCATGCCCTTTGTCATGGATGACGAGAACGTGGAGGTGTACCTCTCAGGTGAGAACACAACCAGAGCTCCAGCAGCTGCCGCGGTCCTAAAGCAGCTCTAGGTATAAAAT
>QEAN01000094.1:22098-32604 GCA_006535955.1 Synchytrium endobioticum | reverse complement strand
CATTAACATGCCATTCGTTGACGACAACCTTTCGACCCCCAGCAATAACAACATCCACTGCATGTGTCTGCACCAGCAACTCTTCACTTATATCGGAGTTCTCCTGTGGACGATTACAAACTATTGCACCAGTGGATATTGGCACATCTATGAGCTGGTTGTTTACGCACAAACGGAGGAAAGCGCTTGATGGCAATTCTACTTTCAAGTGGGACAATCACCACATCTGAACCGGTATGCTGAATTCGAGCTTGATTCGGTAGGAGGGTAATTGGATAGGTGGTACCACTATGATCTACTGTGGTACTCCGAGGCTCGGACGGATAACCCTTGTATGTAACGGTGAATTGCTCCATCCCGACTGAAAGATGGAGCTGCAAAATGAAGGTTGAGGTGTATACCTCCGTTCTAAGATATTGGCTGTTGTTGGCTTCCAGAAGCTTTCGCTCATATTCGTCCGTTGCATCAGTACTGACACATGGGGGGACTGACAGGTGTCACCCATCTCAACAATCAGCAGTCCAAACATCACCACCCACTTGAAGTTGAGCATTACGCAGTAAGAGCCGTGAGTTAGTTCTATTTTAATACAATGATGGTGATGACCGACTTTAGCCATGCTAGTTGTCAGGCGGCTGTAACTAATAGCGAATGTCTGCAAGTTTTTGCGACTGCTAATGCAACCTTCTCACACTCCATATTCAAATGTTATATTTTATACCTGCACAAAATATAACTACTACCACCCAAAACCTCACAACAATCTATATGAACAATTCCCTCCCACACTTCGTAGTTTTCAGTGGCCACAGAAGACTTCCTTTCATCTCCTTTACCTTCGGACCTAGTAAGATCCAGCGGCAGCAGCCAAAGCTGGACTTTCAGTCCAGACTCCCGGCGCGATCTCACGCTTCCAGAATATCATGCCTTGTTAAATCGCTATATCGCGTTCATTTGTCGGCTACATCGCGATGAGCAAAGCGCGTACAGAGCCACACTAGGCGGAGCACGCCGTCGGAACTGACCCTATTTAATCCGTTCAAGGATTCCTCATTCCCTGACACCAAACCAACACTTTCGATCCAAACTCGAAGCATTAGTGGGTCCTACACTATATATTTGGTAAGTACGAATGTCACTACTTCGTGGAACGTGGGCGGAGACATTGTTTGATGTTTTGACAGGTGGAATAACGCAGACAACGTTTGCTCATATCTACATCGGCGGAGATGCTAAATTCGTACACCAATGCCTGCTATCACCGCTACCAACGTGATTCTTCCTCACCTCGTCCAAATTAGAATACTGCGAACATTATCAACAAAATGATCAGGTTCTTGACCTTCGCGGTTGTCTCAAGCCTTGTCTCTAGCTCTATGGCAGCTCCAGCTCCAGCCCAATCTTCTGAACAGAACAATCAGGATGAATTCACCATGTTGAAGGACGCCTTCAACCTGGTGGGCAAAACTCCAGAACATCCATTTACGATTCCATACTGTGGCGGTGCGCCAGTCACCATCAGCACTGTCAACGCGGGGGTATTACCCAAAACTGATGAGAATGGTAAGTTTAGTGCAGCTGCTTTGCGGTGTGGAGGTGACATGGGTAATAAGGCTGACATGTATACTCACGTACTTCATTCCACAATCAAGGTGACCTTGCTCTCCCAGACACTATCGCAGTCGTCCTGGCTGACATGGAACAACCCGTCGACTTAACTCCATACGACAATGCTCTCGGAGTCTTGATCATGGACATGCAACTCCCAGCAGACCGTCCTGAATGGGCTCAAAACCTGAGCATGACAGGTCTCCTCTTCACTTCCAACTCTTCAGCCAAATTCGATTTGAGCAGATTGAGCTCTTCCAACTTGAAAGATCGAATCATCATGAACATGGCATTCAGCTTTATGACCACCTTTGACGAAATTGATGATGACGACGAAGAATCAGTCTTTACTGTAATCACCCAACCAGCCGCGAGGATTCCAATTACAGACGCCCTTTTGGCTCCAAGTGAAGCTTTGGACATCTCTGCATTGGACTTGAAGGCGAAGTACTTGACTGAAATGGGTTTCGTGGTCTCGAAGGGTGCCGACGTCGACGTTTCCGAAATATCTTTCAGGTAGGTGGTGGTGTTGGACGTTGGGAATGTGAATCGTGTCTAACAATCCGCGTCCACAGCGACATCCTATTGATGTGTTTACCAGCACCAACTACTGAAGAATTGGCCGAACAAGGCATGATATTCTGGAAGCGTGAGATCGCGCCGGGAGTCTGGACTGAAAGTCCAGCTTTGGCTGCTGCCGCTGGATCTTACTAGGTCCGAAGGTAAAGGAGATGAAAGGAAGTCTTCTGTGGCAACTGAAAACTACAAAGTGTGGGAGGGAGTTGTTCATATAGATTGTTGTGAGGTTTTGGGTGGTAGTAGTTATATTTTGTGCAGGTATAAAATATAACATTTGAATATGGAGTGCGAGAAGGTTGCAATAGCATGGCTAAAGTTGGTCATCGCCTATATCTTTGTATAGTCGTCATTGGTCAATCTATCTTCAGTTCTATTCTATCACGTGAAAGGCCACCATTTCAACGCCGTTACTTCATTGGCGTTATCTAAACGCCGGTATGCAGCAGGCGTCATTATGTTGCATTCCTTGTCGCCGTTGTTTAACAAATCGAATCTAGGATGCTTTTGGGTTGTGAGCCTTATTGCCTGTGCCATGGCGTCTCTGGAAAGCAAGCCGAATCGCAAGACTCGGCCATCATTGCCGTCCGTGGAATGATGAAGCTGACTGTTGTCCTGTAGGAATGAATAATCAGACTTCTCATTCAAATGCACAGACTCAGATGGGACCGGGGGCCTCGTGCAAACAGGTATGTGTTATTCACAGAGTCTCGTGGTTGGTGCTTGAAGTGCTAACACCACGTCTCATAGGATGGCACGTGTGCTGGAGGATGCCGGATGTTTTTGAGGCACACCATTGTCAGTCTCTGTATACAGTTAGGTATTGCGAAACATGCTCCAACTGTAAGTACCTTGCGTCGGTGCCTTTTTGTCAAAACCGACATGAACGCCCAACCCCAATTCAACTAGGTATGTGACAGAGACTACAATGCGGCCAGAAACATCCTGTACTGCCTCCTTTGCCGAGCGCCCTCGTCCCTTCAAGCGCGGCACCAATACAGACTCGGATTAACCACGACTCTCAATTCTTCAAGGAGAGCAACCCACGTCGAGGGCATCCAGAACAATAACGCAAGACAACCAATACACTGCTAACACTTGTAATTGTTTGTATGTCTAGACTCAGATAGTGTGTGAATTGATAAGAAGGTAAATGCAAGTTTGATGTCATTTTATCACTACAACCTGGTAGAAACCTGGCACATAGAGATGGAACTGCAACCTGTCCGTCTGGGATATGGTTACCAATCTCCTACGAACAATAGGATTTTATGTCCCTCGCAAGTGTGAAGAAACTATGGTGTTTCACGTGTGATTCAAGGGTGTATAGTGTGGTGATTGGTGCAGGGTAAGTACGGAATCAACCATGATCGTTACTTGAACCGTGTATGTACTATCTCTAATATAAGTTACAATGCGAACCATATCTGCCATCCAATTACTTGGCACCATTCGCACTATTACCAAACGATGCAAGGATATCATCAACTCGCGCAGGCTTGAACGGACCATTACTAGACGTCTGGCAATACAACACACCATCATCAATATACACCATTACGCCCTTCAATCCATTACTCAATCTATAGAGGGGTTTGCCGGATGATAAATGCACTCGACCTGGACCAACTGGTACGAATGATACATTATGCTGGCTAGCCGCGAATTCAATGTAATCCTTAAAACTAGCTCCGACATTTCCCATACTAGCATTGTCCTTCTTGTCACTAATGATCCGTCTACCCTTTGCACCAAAAATCTCTGGCACCAATGTCGATGGATGGGGTATGGGTGCACCGTCAATACCAGCCTTCATCATCGTCAATGCAGCCTTGAAACAAGCGGCAATACCAGGCTCCTGTATCAAATCATCTGGAAACTGTGATTTCCAAACTCTGTACCATTCGCCAATTTCACGGTACTGTGCTCCTGGTGCTACGAGCCATTGATACAGTATATCCAGCCATAAACCAAAAAACTCGGTTTCTAATAATCGTGCCGTGACGGCTGCGCCCATCAAATCATGCCAATATGACACGGCCAGGAATGGTTTGATATTACTGCGCTGTGGGTTGAGATCCAGGTCTACACGTAATGCCATGACCAGCTTCGGCAGTATGGACCTCGATAGTAATGACCCAAATGCCCCCTGTGAGAAAACGTCCTTCCACGGTCTGATTACAGCCAGGGCTGACGGATCGTCTGGCCTCCAGTCACACAACGCTACTGCCATACGTCGTCGCACCAGTTCACTAATGGAATCCATGCGATCAATGGGCACCAGTACCGGTAACCAAGGATGTATCCACGTGTGCAAAGGTTGGGTATCCCTTTTGGGATTCCACTGCTCAACCACTCGTTCTAGCTTGGGTACCACGCACTGATCTATGATGTTCAAATACAGCCATTCTGGTATCAAATTCGATTGCGGTGATGGTTGCCATGCTTCAATCAATCCTATGCAGGGATCCGGGTGTTTTGGGTCCCAATCATTGTTGATTGATTGTCGAACACGCGGAAGCCAGATAGTATACATCATGGCTTCATAAGGGGTCATTTCCGTAGTTTTTTCCATTTCCCCTCCCTTACTCTTATTCATATCACTGTCTCTGTCGAGAGGCATTAAAAGATTACTATATCTCAATAATTGATCTCGACCAAACAATGGATTCTCTAATGGCTCCCAATATGCAAATACTCGTCGCATTAATGGTGTCAGACACGCTACCACTGCATCCATCAACGAGTAGGCCGTGTACTCTTCATAGTAAGTCGTTTGGAGTTGACTGAAAGTGTCGTTGAACGGAGCTAGAGATGGAAATTGACCAGGCTCAAAAGCCGACGTCGTTAAACGAGTAGCTACCTTTGACGCCTGTTCCACAAGTGCCAACATTTGTTTGGCCCTATCAATCTTTTGGGCTTCTAAATCCCCCATGCTCGACAAGCTAGCAGTGTCTTGTTCTAGACGAGATTGTTTCGTGGTTTCAATACGGAGTCGACGCGTCAAATGCAGTAGCTCTGATTCTGCTAAATCTGCCACCATTCGGATATTATGCCGAAGTTCAGGCAATCTCTGAGTACTATCGAGAAGGGCTCCTTTGCCAGCTTGTGACAAATCATTGAGGACGCGAGTTTCTTTGCCCGTCATATCGATGATTTTTGTTGCGGTTGCGCTCGCAGTGCGTGCTTTCAAGACACTAGCGGGAGCTGCTTCATTCATCGACTCCTGCATGAGCTCCTCAACAGTCTTGTATCTCATTGGGTTCCTACGACCGCGACCTCGTTTACCTCCTTCCTCTCCAGTACCTTTTTCTGACGCCGACTTTTTCCAAGCTTTGGATTTAGCTTTGACTTTTGGTTTACTAGTGTCTGCATTTTCGTCGTTGTAATCTTGATTATTTTGTTTTTTCAGCTCCTTGACAGCGTCTGTTCGTTCATCAAAATCCTTAAATGACAAGCCCATCCGAGAAGGACGAAGCTTTACATCTATAGGTGCAGTTATACCTTCGCCGGCACGACCTAGACCTTGACCAGGTACATACCCCATTTTTTGAAGTAGTTTGAGACCTATTCCCTTTGTATGTTTTTCAAACTTTCCAAAGTCCTTGTCTGGTCGTTTACTCTGTGACTGTGGCGGGGGTAGTGGTCTGGGCCGTGCCGTTGATGTCGCTATTGGTTCCGACATATTACTACTAGTACTAGTTTGACGGCGCATGGCGACTGGGGAGGCAGTCTGACTCGTCGTGCTGGTCAAGAATTCTCGTAGATCAGCCGCCGCATCACGGTTTGACTTGAGCTGTATGGGTTGGGATAGATTTGGTGCTGAGGATGTAGTGGAAGTCGTTGGCTGGCTATTACTTTGTGGATCAGGAGTTGACTTTGGTGGGAATCCAAAGCCAGCACCAAAACCAAGACCAGACGCACCAAAAGACGGTCGGAAGCTCCCCTCGTCCTCATCCTCCGGATATATATTCCCTAGTGGGATGGATCTCGGCATTCTTCTTGGATGGTCTGAATCATGGTAGCTGGCGGTGTCCTTCGGACTGTGCTCATGTTGACGTTCATCTAAATTCATACGTTCGGCCTTGTCAACATCGTCTTTGACATGGTTGCTATTGATAGCACTGGGACTGCTTAATGATGACGATACAAACTTGACCGCGGTGTCGTATCGGCTTGTAGAGAGGGTTGAAGATGGTTTGGTGTTTCTGTTTGATTTGGGATCATCGTCGTCACTGTCTTGTGCGAATACACCATAGATGGCATCTTCTTTGCCGCGACCCTTGTCTCGTCTGCGCCTGCCTAGTAGTGATCATGGTGCGTCAGTACAATTAGGATGATCGGACTGGCAGCATTCCGCGAATCTTACCTCGAAACAGCATCGCCTCGTCGCGTAAGTCATCGTCCTCTGGCAAGTCGTCGTCGCCATTGTCGGGCTGCTCGTCGCTGCTATCCTCATCTTCATCGTATATTCGCTTTCTCCGGCCCATCATGAATGTTCACTGCTCGTTGTTCACTGTTTGCTGTTCAGGCGTGCGCGAGGTCGCGACGTGAGCTTACTTGGGACATGCAAGGAGGTTGCTTATCCCCTGTATGCGTAAAGAGGATGTTGTGAGGGCCAGACGGCGTCGTTTCACGCGGATACCCGTGCTATGCCCTATTGCTTGGAGGCGTTGGCGGTGGCGGTGGCGCTTTCGACATAGCTCATCATACATCATACATGGCAGCAGTAAACGACGACGGCGGATGCACGTCTAGTGGACTGTGTGAATTGTAGTAGAGATTGTTAAGATGCGAGCGCGGGACTGCGTCCCTGTCGTGACTTCTGGCGTTGTTACACCAGCTGCGCTGAGCAACCCTCAATTTGCTTCTCGTTTCATTCCATGTTTTGTAGACAAAAAGATAACTCTATCAGAGATCAATATAAGGCGTGAACCGTCCTATCTAGCCCATGGAGCAAACCAACAGAGATGACACGCTCTTTAATCTATTCTTAGTGGGGTTTCTTTTGATTGTCTCTGCGGTTTTGTCTTTTAAAAAGGGGATCAATAGTCGCTGTTGTATCTGCACCTATATCGTCTATAGATGGATGGACGTTCCGTCGATTGAGAAGAAAACATGCGCTTAAATAGGTGACAGCCCGAGTACACTGTCACTCGGTAACAACGGCAGACTCCGACTCATCCTGCGATGCACAGGGAAAGCTTCATGCACAGAGGACGGTATTGGTCATTTCCTGCGGTGTCCTTAACACTCAGTTGGTGATATAAAAGTTGGGCGGATTGTCGCTCCATTCCCGCACAATTAAAACGACGCAACTTGAACAAACTGCTTAGAGTCCGCAGGTCCTGCACATGTGAGTGTGTTCCGAGTTTAAGAGGCTCTACATGGCTATAGAGCGCTACTGACTACCTCGTCTCGCTACCACGACCCCACAGAACGTTATCCAAACATCGTGGTAATCACAAAGTGCCACACCACATCATCCGATTGCAATGTTATTCAAGTCCTTTTCGTATAGCGCGCTTCTGCTCGGATTGCTCCATTCCTGGACTAGCACTACTGAAGCTGTGAACGAGGTACAATTGGTCGGAGGATGGGGCGGAAATTGCTGGGGAGGACCCCAAAATTTGGTTACCATTATGAATTTCAATGCTCTCGTGGACGGTGAGTATGACATGCAGCAATGTCTTTGAAGACTTGACGTCTGGTTCAACGCCCGTTGGCAGATGCGTTGGCAGTTACGTGTAGATTTATAAAAAATTTGCCATTAATCCGAAACATATAATTGATGACCCATAATAGGTAATAATATCAATGCCGAGGGTGGGCTTCCTGTATTGACAATCTGCGGCAGCTTGCAGGGCGCTCCAGTCGATTTGGATTGCGCAAGTCCCGGGAACGCCAACCGTCTGCCAGATGTGAAGGGGCCTGGCGGAGGGATATGTCCTGTTTGGGAAACGTTGGATGATCAAGTTGAGTAACGAGTTCAAGTGGTGGTTTGGACTAGATTTGCGCCGAATCAGGCTGATACTGATTCATCATTTATTAGCCCAACGTATGGTGTGCCGTCCAGTATGTGTAGCGGCATTTATTCAAATCACCACCTTGGCCTCATGGCTATGAGACACAACATTTAACTCGCTCATTTCCTCCCGGTTTAGCATAACACCGCCGGCGGGGGCAAATGGGACAATCGATTGTACACAAATCGCACTAACAGCCACTTCAGCCATTAATGGAACGAACGTCAATACCGTCATCGTTCCGAAAAACGGAAAAGCAGCTGTACTGAACAATAATCCCGCGCAGGCTGCAGCGACCACCACTTCTCCGGCCCCTGCAGGAACCCAGGCAGCTGTACCTTCACCTATCCCAGCTACCCTTGGTGATGTCAACGGTAACGGCACAGCTACCGTTGGCGATCCGAACAGTAACGGCACAGTTGGCAGTAGTATGCCCGTCACTGTTACTCTTCCCTTGCAGCAACCCGATCGATGCAATCCTGCTGGCCCTGATAAGACACAATCGACAAAACGGCTTGGATTCAAATCTGTTCGTATTGGTTCCCCAGCGAGTAAGGAACCTCATCAGCCTATGGATGACGCACCTGCAAGTACTGCTTGACACGAAGCGAGCTGTTTGCCGTTTCTGTCCCGTTTCTAACTTCACACCTGGGATATCTAGGAAGGCTTAGTAGCTATGTTGTGTCAATTCAGTGTCCCGATGATTGAAGTAAAGGCTGAAGGAGCTCTTGATCAAGCTGTTGTCGAAAATGGCGGGTTGAAGTACTCCATGGTGCGAATGTTATGTTATTTATGTTGGCTGAACGAACGGTGTCCTAACGATTTTGGCTTTTTGGATATCATAGAAGGATGATGCTCCAGATCAAGTATGGTTTGGCACATTCGGAACGCCATGCGACACTCAGACTGGCAAAGAAGCTACCGAAATTAAGATTACTAGCTGTACTTGTACAAGCAAAGCTGGTCCATGCACTGCAACGATTACGTGAGACGTCAAGTCTGCTGTATACTGACACCGCCTATGTGATTTCATATTCAGGCCCATCTTTACTTTTTTTCTACTAGAATTCTCACGGTTTCGTCTGATAAGTTACGATGCTGGGCTTGCGCAACTGATAGTTGTCCTCCAATCATGGCCCCCATTTCATTCAGTGTTAGCACCCAAATAGTATCCATGGAATTGATTTCACTTAGGTAGGCCAATTTTTCGCGGCTTTTCACACCGCCTAGCGAGTCTTTCGACTCTTGGTCGACCCACTTCGGGATGTACCACCTTCATCCGCCTTCCGCTTCATGGGGGAGTTCTTGCTCTTGGAAGGCGGCTTCAGATAGTCCGGTATTTCGTCATGTTTGAAGTGCCCCCTGACAATATTAACCATATTGTCAGCTGCCATCACATCGCTGTGATACCACTCGCCGCAATGACAGCAATACAAGCGGCCCATAGCCGGCATCTTCACAAACTCCTGACAACAGGGGCACTTCTTGGACGTGTAATACTCATTGACCCCCACAATGGCCAGACTTCTAGCAGACGGCCCTTGGAGGAAACCTTCATAAGGCTTTTCTTGTTGCATTCTTACCATCTTGATCACCATCACGAGCCTTTTGAAAAGACCTATATGAATATAATGCGAGACAAAGTTCTAAAAGACTGAAAAAGGAAAAGGACGACAAATGAAAACAAATATTCATGTAGTGTGTCTCTTGGCTGGGAGATTGATGGGGGTCGCTCTTATGGCGACGACCCTTTCCCAATAAGTAAATTGATGGAGCTGAAGATGATCCACCACCGGTACAGGTGTTTTATGAAATAAATAGGTTGCTGCCAGGTCCATACCGTTGGTCCACAGTTCCGCATACGTCTTTTGGAGACGGATATGTTACCATGAGCGAAGAGTGTCTATTTGATTTACTCTTTGACATTCCGTGAGTATTTTGCCTTTGCTTGTTGACCTATTTCTGTTGCAGTCTTGAACCTTGTCTCACATCATATTCATGTAGGTCTTTCCAAATTACCGTGCGAGAGGTGGCTGGTGTCGGTCTCGATGCTAGAAAGATGGTAATAAGGGCGGCCTTGATGAAGAATCCCTCCAAAGGCCGTCTGCAGTCTTCCAGAACCTTGTCTCACGCCAAATACCCCATAAGCACACCATGCCTAGTTCGAAGCTATCTCTGGTAGTACCAACCGTCATATCCGCATGCAATGCCCTTGATTTCCAAGCTAAAGTAACAATGAGTGGATGCTGGGTACGTATCACACCTCATCGGGTGCTCCCCCTGCTTCCCTCGCTAC
>QEAN01000093.1:35407-59124 GCA_006535955.1 Synchytrium endobioticum | reverse complement strand
ATGATTGAACACTGCCACCACGGTGCTACATTGGACTGACGCCTCTGTGCATCCAAAGTGAAGCTGTACGTTTCGTTTTACATGTACTGCCAAGCTCGCCTCCCGTAGATACATACGAAGTACGCTTCCCAGGAAGATGTCAACAGTGTTGGATGCTGTCCGATTTTCCAGATATCTAACTCATCTACTTCAAGGCTACGTTCGTCCGCCTGCACCGTCTTAAGGATCAATATGAGGAAATACTGAAAACGAAACTTTGTGAAGCCCTTACTGGAACACCCGGTGCTTCTTGCATGCTAGACAGTTTCTGCTATGATCCCTCCGTAAATTATATCCCAATGGCTGGTGAGACCGAGCGAGTCTGTGATGTACGAAAGCCAGATCCCGTTCAATGCCTGTCAACCGAACAACTAACACCTCTCATGTCCACAACTTACAGAAGCTACATGAACTCCGAAGTTCGAATAAGCTCATTGTGTCCTCCAGTTTTCGCGCCTCCCTCTTATTGGTAACGAGTTATCACTCGTTTCATTATGTCCAGTAGTAACATTCCGCCACCCTATCTAAGGATGCTGTCAGCTGGGAAATCGAACAACGCTTTTACGAAGCTTCAAAAATTGGATCTACGGACATCGGGGGAGTCGTCTACGCATTGTAAGCCATTTCGTCATTGATGCTATTTGTCAATTCTTTGTCACTTGCTGTCCTCCAACTCTAGAAATTACCATCAACTTGCCAATGGGAAGCTGTGTATCATCATTGATCAAGTCTCACGCTTCTTGGAGAAAAAAGGAAAGCGTGCGCCTCTAGGAGTTTGGGAGGAGAGAGAGATTGATAGCCTACGAGCGCTTTTAGGGCGAATGGAAGAAGTCAGAAATAAACATATCGACAAATCTGTAAAGTATGGGGATCACCTCGATAAATGGGCAAAGTCCAAGGACCATGACCGCAAGGTACAGTCAGTCATTGTTTGCTCCATGCCAATACGGCTAGTTAGAAGATTGCCCAATTAGCAACGGGAACGCCTTATAAATGAAATGGGTTATAGTGTGGAGGCGGTTCCGGGACTCTTCCGTGCTATGGTAGGTTGGATTGCCCGGAAGTTCGTCAGAAAACTGATATAATCATAAAAACCAGTAGAACCGTTACTTGCAAGAGTTCGCTACGGTCTTTATGCAGCTGTCCTTTTCCGAGAATCTATCATTCGACTGTATAGAACTGGTAGCATCTGTTGTGCGTGGATACCCACAGTATCTGAAGTTGTTGAGTTTGGCAGGAGATAACCCCGAAAAATTGAAAGGCATCAATTGGGAGTATTTAAAACGAGTGGCGATCCAGATTAAGAACCAGGATGAGTATGGAAAAACGGTTTTGGCATTATATGAGTGAGTCCCTTTTGGCGATCTTTGGCGATTCCGTTGTTTTTATGTGTCCCTCACGGTCCTCCTACCATAGCGACGGCTATACGGAGTTGTTGCCACTAGAGGAACTAAAGCGACTAGAATTACTCGTATTGGCACTCTCACCCTGTGTAGAGATGAGCATGCTTTATTCTGACGAAACGAAATGTTATATCATGCGAGAGAGAATGCGCCAGTTGCAACTTCGCAGAAACAAATGTCAGCAAAATTGTCCAACACATCTCCAGAATTGGGTGCTTCCCGGAGATACTGCGAGTGACTACGGTAATCATCAGGTCAATCCATTGGAGCACTCTGTGGGCGCGCATCGTGGAGGTCATTATGCTGTCTGGTCTGACTCGAGCAGGGGTGCCGATACTACATTGAGATTGGGTGGAACCAATTATGACGTCGGTTCCAGTTCAACGAGTAGGCCTCATCGTTCCAACCCCCCTGAGCGTCAAGAGTGAGGCAGCAGTTTGAGGGATTGAGTGAAAACATCTTTTGAGTATAAAGTGTTTGATATATCCAGTTGCTGTAACTCATAGTTGATCTTTATACATACTAGTGTGAACTAGCAATCAAAGTTTCATTGTTGCCACTCACGCCGTGCTTCAACACGTATTCTGTCGAATTTCCCAGGAGGAGTGGTATAGCAGCCACAACTTGAGAAGCTTGGCTGAAGCCACAAGAATTTCAATGCAAATTGCGTGTATCATTCCTCGTCAAGAGTATGTGTCAGACCTAGTTTGCATGCACATTATTTGTCGATACATGTGCTTGGCAAACTAGCATGAGAATACACAACCTTTTATAGTACATATGTAAATACAAACTAGAATGTGAAGATACAGGGACGTGTTCTACACGTGATTTACAAGTCGAGACTTACTTCAGTCAGACATATTCAACAGTATGTATGTAGCTGTTCACACAGTCATGGGCCGTAAATAATGAGCTCTTTCAGGACGCCTGCCAAACTCAACATTCAACCACTTGGACATCCGTCAACGTTGATACATGGAGTAGTGACGATAAGAACAAAAGTGAGTAACGTGATCAAAAAGAAGAATATTACAACAGTATCGTGCTTGCTCGATGTGTCGTTCATATTGAGAGCCCTAGCTGTAGAGCCTTATGATGGTTTGTACCAGCTTCATTGCTCATGCTTGTTACAAAGATTGTTTGTGAAGAAAAGCAACGCGTCAGATGTTCACGTGAACTTGCTTCTAGGCAGTTCATATAACATTATAGGGATTTAACAAAACACATGGTCATGATCGAAGATGACATTCTCAGTAACATGGTAAACCTGCGAACATTCAATACGGATAAGGAGATAATTGAGGTGCACGGTCTGGCAGTGAATGCCAGTAAAAACAGTACGCCAAATAGTAGTAGTATCCAAAGGCAAAACAAGCACAAAAGGGGTCAAAAGCCACTTCATCTTCCCTCGAGGTTGAAAACTGTTGATACTAGGTTGACATCACCCCTTAGTCTCACACAACCATACAGACTTCGAGTGTCATGATATCGGCGGCAATTATAAGTCAGTTTGTTCCATTTGAAATCAGGCAATAACTGGCCAGTTCACCCAGTCAATGGCCGCACACTTACCCAATACTCACACTTTTTATATGGATCGGCTGACTAAAGGGGTCTTGTTCCCATTTGAGAACGCCTGTTCATCCAGTTCATGCGGATTGAATGAAGTGGAATGCAAATTTCTCCGCTATTTATACAGGCAAATTACGTAATTGGGGGACTTTCACACGCACGTGTTAACATGAACGTTGACACCATCGGGTTCTTCTATTTCACGGTATATGTGATGAAACGAGATGAACTACACTCATTTCGGTCATGGGGACGACATTCCAGTCAGGATGGTGACACCAAATGTTCGTATCATGCTGCACAAAATGCTTTAAACATTTTTACACAATGTGCATTATGTTAAAAACAATAGGTCATCCTGAATTTTCTCAAGCTTATCATAGCATCTATCCTTTCTCAACCATTATCTGATTCCTTACAAACTCTAATACCAATTCAGTGTGCCTAGTGTGAGGAAACAGGTCAAAAGGCTGTGCTCGAACCAATTTGAATGGACGTGTAATTTTGCGTCCCGAAGCTGAGGGCTTGCATAAACTGTTTACGTTGCAGATTGATGTTAATGAGATTACATCGGTCCAAACCGCGCGGCTAAAATTCTGGAAGGAGCTTCAATACTCACTCAATCCAATTCACGATAGATTTTCCAGCATCACATGCAACAAAGATGACGCGATCGATCAGGTCACATTCCCGAACAGCGGAAATCACCTTATGGTGGACTCCTGCGCGTGGTGGATCCAATACCGCAATTACTTCAATTGTCGTCGTGCAGGCCTCGCTGGGACCATCTAGAGTAATTGGATCGTTTGCCTTGCCTAGATCTTCTTTGACAGAGGCCATAGTTGGCGGTAGACAATATTTCTTGATGACGTTCTGAATTGCATTCTCTACTTTATCTGCGATGAATATGGTGTTGCTGATTCCATTCGCCATGGCATTCTTCTCGGCATCTTGGACTGCTGACGCTGTAATCTCTATGCCCAAGACTCGATCTACTTGACTCGCCATGGTGATGCCAATAGTTCCTGTACCACAACATAAATCCAACAGGATCCTCTTTGGTTTATCACGGGTCGCCCCTGATTCTGGCAGTGTTGTGTCCGCTTCGGACAATCGACACCATTCGCGCACAGTCGAATACAATAGTTCGGTGGCTGGCGTGTTGACTTGAAAGAATGAGAATGGCGAGATCCTGAATCTATTCAGACGAAACAGGGTGGATCGGAACCGCGTTCTGTCTTCTCCTAAAGAAGCGCATGTACCTCAAGTTAAGCATTTCTTCATGAATCTCTCCATTTCCAATGATTACTTCAGTAGGATAGGCGTCCTTCAGCCCATGGAATACATCGTTGCAATCCTGGCTGACCCTTTGTCAGTCAAAAAACTCCCTCAAGACTACCTCAAATAATGCGCAGACACAATCAAACCCATCCTACTCACTTGAAGCACCACTGTCGTCAGAGGGAACTCTCCATTCTTTGCACAAGTTTCAAACCAATCCTTCATCCTCTTTTTTTCTTGTTCGACAGCATCCTTGTCCAATCCTTCTGAATTATATTGAACGAGGACCATGACTATATGATATTGCATATTAGCCTCGTGGCGATACCTGCATGTCTTTACACAAGAAACTCCCACTGACCATCGCCAGATCGAGGAGTTCGCACTAACATTAGTCGCCAGAATCCCTTTTTGGCTTCACGATCGTACACGACGAATTCTGACTCTTGTATAAATTTCTAAAGATGCGGTTTGCATGCCCTGTAAGTGACGATGGCTGCCAAATATATTATGCATTATATAGCAAAATGCAGCTACACTTACTTGCATGCCAGAAGCAACCTTCTTGGCAGTATCTGAAACATGCTTCAAGTGATCAGCCCCCTATAATGATGTAGTAATCAGCCATGTGGTTATCACGCACCATATATCTAGATTCTTGCTTTTAACGTGCGGAAGACTCACCATAACTTGCACCACCCCGTCCTTAAACAACCCCAACAAGAACCCAACAGTCTCTTCGCCATCCGGACTAAGACCCATGGAGAATTCACACTTGTTTCGATATCCATCAATTACTGGTGATGGCACTATTGGCAGTAGTGAACATGGCAATCCACCACTTCCATCCTCTCTACACATTATGGATGGACTTAGACCCCTACTTCATCTCGTGGACGTGTATCCCTTTTTCGCATTTGACAACACACGTACTGCCTAATCCATGATAAATCCTGTGGAAGCGATTTACCATTTTCAAGATCTACAGTAGCTAGCAGCTGCTTCTTGAAGTCGAGAAAGACTTGCGCCATGTCTTTGGTTTTCTCCTTCAACTGATCGTCATATGACACTCTACCTCATATGTGTTGGCAGAGCATAGCAGAACGAAGTCGAACTAAGTAGGAATACCTCCAAAGTGGTGTCGTCTGATCCGCGAGCTTCTCCAACGCTGTTCGATCATCATTGTCATTGTTGAACGAATCGTCATTCTTCCTGCCCTTCACCTTCTTTGGATTCTTCTTGCTGTTACTATGCTGCACGTTCCTGTTAGGTTCCTTTGGCGGCTTTTCCTATATTGACCCACATGAATATCTCTGTACGCGCTGCAAGGTGACGTGTCACTTACTACAGGCATACAAGCCTTTAGAGACTTGCCCTTGTAGGAATGCCCATCCAGTCTTTGTATAGCGTGATCTCGCTCTTCCGGCGTCTATGATGCATGCTGTTATAAACAGAGTGTGCCCTGCAGTGAAGAGGAAATTGGAAGAGCTCACATTGAAATCCAAGAATGCGAATTCCCAATGGGGCGCTTTCTTGAACCTCGTGAATTTGATGGATACGTCTTCACATAGTTTGCGGATGTCTACTCCGTTGATGTCTTTGGGCAAGTGCTGCAGGTAAAGTTGCAGTTTTTTGAGCTTGATTGTAGATGTTGGCTGGTTGTCGGTATTGTTTGGTGGCTCACAGGGTGGCGACTCGTTGGCCTTGGCGCTGGCTACATTATCGGCCATTTCGAGGTCTTCATTGATGATTCGGGCCTTCTTTGACGCAGCTGCTGATGTGTCGTCTTCAGCAATTGGCGACGGCGACCGTTTGGTCATAGTGGGCGAGGATTATCTGGATGGATGGATTTGTGATGTATATGCTATTCGAGATGCTGATGTTACTCTGCTCCTACTACACACCAGGCGGCATCCAGCCCGAAATGTCATTCAGCTACGGCGCTGTCGATCGAAGCGATGTTTGGATCCTCATTTCAAGCCACCGCGTCGCGCTGCATGTGCGTGGCGTTCACTAATACTGGCATGTCAGACAAGAGTACGGCTGCCACGCTCGCCATGCCGGGAGCTCCATTGTAAACCGTGATGTCCGCGATACCACTGACAAAAGTTTGTCTGCAAGGCCGCTTTTTCGTCAAGGATATCTAGCGCGGACATTATTATATCTACATTAGTAGTACTATTCACATTAGGTACGCCTTCTCCCCGTTAACCTACAGCCCTGTTTCATCGTCTGCGGTTGCCACTAGTCGTCGTAGTGCTACTCTTAGAAGGTCTGGCAGCATGTCTACTACCTCTATCCGAAGAGGAGGCTATAGCGCTCGCGGTGGATCTGCTGCTTGGTACATGAACAACTTCAAACCTTTCATCAAAATCACTTAAAGTCTTCTGACTAGTACTGTATTTTTTGGTGCCGTCTTGATCATGCCTGCTACCTGTAAGTGCCTGGCTCAGCCCTCTTGAAGCAGATTCACGAGGCTGGCTTGACCTGCTGCTGGGACGTGGCGGCATTGACGCTACATGCTCTCGTAGCTTTTGCTCGTAGTGCAGTTTCAAATCGTCTAGCCTTGTATTGAAAAGGTTTTTGTCGGCGAGGCGTGAAAACTAGGGAATAATGCAAGCAAGCAAAAAGGCAGCTGTTTACCTTCGCTTCCATTGCTCGTCCAGCTTTTCTTTTGCTGTCAAGTAACACTGCTTGGCTTCCATCAAAGCAGCGTGATTATCCGCCTTCAGTTTCTCTTCCATTTCTGCCACCTGAGCAGCAGTCAACTGCTTCGTCATTTGCTATGTTCAGACAGACGTATTGGTTATCACAAAAAACGGTGATACTAGTGCCGAATGGGCATTATCGATATCAAGTCCAAGCACCACCCGGTCACGCGCTTACCTCCAAGTCAAGAATCTTTTGTTTCAACTGAACAACATCGCCACGAGTTTCCTCTCGTCCCAATTTATAACCGTCCTTATAGGCTTGTTCGTAATGATCACGAGTTGGATGTGATGTAGCTTGGACCTTCTTCCGCTCTTCATCAATTTCCGCCCGTAACTTGGCTTCCAGCTTACGATACTATACGCGACCAATGTTGAAAATCAGCAAGGCATAAGAACACAGATGCAACGACTAACCTCCTCTTTCAGTCTCTTGACAGCTTTTTCATAAGCCGTTGAACACTTTTGTCGTATTTCATTACCCATCCGTTCAGTATCCTCAGCAGCCAGCCGTTTCGTTTCAGCAACATCACGTATTCGACGGTTCTCGGCAGAGGCCAATAGAGCCTTTTTTTCAAGTTCGTATTGTCTCGATACATCTGATTTGAGCTGCGCGTATACAGACGGATAGTGTCGTTCTAGATCTTCCAAGGTTGCAGTCTGTGGTGTCGACGGCTGCTGATTGTTGTTGCCAACATTTCTATTCTTGCGAAGACCTACTATTTGCTGCTTATATTCATCCATTTTGCGATTAGCCTCACCAATGATTCCTTCATATTTGGTCTTCAAGTTTGCCAAGTCAGATCTGGTCGTTAGGATGGCTTGCTCAGTGGATTCCACATAGGATCTGCAACGATCTACGAGTCGACGGGCTCGTGAACTGACTTTGGCATCATTATATATGGTGTTAGATCTTATAGAGGCAGAGAAATCGCTTCCAAATAGGGTATCCAATTCACGAAAGAGAAACAACAAGTCATCATCATAAGAGCTATTAAGACTAATTGCGGTATCTGATTGGGTGCCTACTTCGTTTGTACTTGGCCGCCGTCGTGATTGCTGAACTTGCATTTCTACACGATTCATATTTTCCTCCAAATTTTGGAGCTCTTCATCTTTCTGCTCGAGCTGACGTTTCGCCCGTGCTAAATCAGACTCAAGTCGCCTCTTTTCAGCAACCCGAGCATCTTTTTCTGATTCTATTTCATCTCGTAGTCTACGTTGCAGGTCCTCTTTGTCGCGTTGCAATTCTCGTCGGATATCCTGTAACTGCCGTTCTTTCTGAGACATGACGTCCTTTTTAACTTGTAGAATGTCAAGTTCCTTTTCTCTTTCTAATGTAGCGCGTATAGTAGCCATTTGAGATGCACTAGACCGCGCATGGTGGAGATCTTGTTGAAGTTCTTCAATACGTCGCTCTAATACTGACCGTCGCTCATCTTCGGATCTCTACATTTCCAATGTGAGGGTAAACCAGTGCCCAAGAATAACTGTGCGCGTGTTGATATGGGAATGGGGGCGTACCTGTAATTTCTGCATCATGTTTTCAAAATCTTTTCGAGTATCTCTCAATGCCCTTTCATGCTCTAGCGTCAGATTGGCTACGTTTTGCAGCAGGGGTCAGCAACCGCTCGCTCAAGAAGTGGCGGGAGCACAGTCTCGGCGACACGTACTCTGGGTGCTTCTCAAGTCCTCATTTGCAGCAAGTAAGCGTTCATTCAAGGCCTTCAAACTACGACATTCATTTCTCATTTCCTCGACCATTTGATCAAAGGCATTATGATTATTACTCGTTGCAGTTGAAATTTCATTGGCGAATGACGCGGACATTATCTGCGACGGTGTTTGAAGATGCACGGGTTGATTCATGTTTGTTGCATTGTGTTGTGTTTCATCATGTGATTTAAAACTCGGCTTGACGATTGGAGCCGGAGTCGGGGTTTTCATAATGTTGGAGTATAGTTGAGTTGATAGCAGAGGATGAATGTCATCGGCTTGCTCGGGTGGATGGTGATGATGATTGTCATTTTCGTGAGGATTGTCATCAAATCCACTGGGAGCGGCGGGAGAGGCCTCACTCATTTCGGGAGATACTTGATCTAAAGGAGTATTATTATGATTAATACCGGTAGTGCTATATCCGAATCGGCTAGCCCATTCAAATGAATCGAGGTGGTGATTTGAGGATTGTGGTATGTTTTCGGGAGAATACAAGTCATGTTGTACATCGTGATTAGCTTGTACGGCATTTATTGAATGATGATCATTTATAGCATGTGGATCTAGAGAATCGTCGCCGAAATCGGGGTCGTTCAGGTTAGCATTGCCAATAATGCCATACTCTGTAAGCTCAAGATCGGTCAATCCTTCTAATTTTGAAAAGTTTTGGATATTGTGGTCGTCATCGGCATCGTTGACAAGGTCATAACTATGATTATTGGGGTTAACAGTGGACAATCCGTCATTCAGTTGATCTAGCTCGTCATGTCTTAAATGGATGCTTGTGCCTAGATCCTCCATTCTGGAGGGGGCGTCGGACAGCATTGCGTCATTCCTCGTATGATGGGAGGCGGTAGCATTCCGTGGGTCACAGTCATGGTCATCATTATCATCATCATGATGCGGTGGTGGGGGTTGCCTCGATGTTGATGACTTTGATGCATTCTGGTGCTGCAGTGTTTGTCGGATGGAGCTGTACTCGTCGGCATCCAGGCGGTCCACCAGATCCTGGAAGCTGTCGGACAGCAAGTCGGACTGATTTGTGGAGAAAGAGCGAGTATCGTACAGGGATGCCGGTGTTTTTGGTTTGCTGTGGCCGTACGGCGCCTTGGAGGGCGTTCTGAGGTTGGCGGATGTCAGCATCTAGCTCATACGACTGACCCGACTGCCAGCCAGTGGATTGTAGTTGATGCAGATGTTGATGGATGTGTTCAGCCTGATCTGTATATGTCGGCAACAAGGAGCTCTGGCTGGCCATGAACGGGACTGGCGACACGGGCGGCCGGCGCTCGTTCCAGTGGCCGCTTGCCGTGAGCTTGCTTGGGGCACAGGAAGCATATGCATCATCGCATGCGCTACGCAAGAGCAGCATGCATGCATGCATGCATGCATCGTGCCCGTCGCGTCGGAAGCAGCCGCCCCACATGTGTGCTTCCTCGAGAGACGCATGGAGTGATCGAACCATATGCTCACCACATGTGATCTCCGACGCGAGAATGTCGCCCAACAGAGCAGGCAGACCTTTGTCGCCAGTCAGACCGACGCAGCTCCCAGCGGGCCGGTCACGGGCCTCCTCCTACATCCTGACCACTCCAGCAAGCGACGCCCCCGCCGTCGCATTCCCCACGGCCATGACCATGACCAGAATGTTGCCCACCGACACTATGAGCCACATCATACACTCCCAGCAGGAAACGCAAGTCATCTCCAGATTCCCTCTACACGTGCAAATCCATACCGAACTAACGCTCGTACCGTCAATCCTAGGCTGCACAGACTCCGGACTACCAATGACGCCCTCGAGACATTCAATCACAGCTCGGCCGCCAGGTATCTACTGGAAGCGAAACAGATGCACTCATATACAAAGCTGCTAAGAGATGTGAAAGTCGACCTGGACCACATATTTAGAAGGATACGGTACCTTACCTTCCTACCTCTCTTGTTCTCCCTGGCTCACTAGCCTGTCCAAATAGATTCTTGAAGGCCTCCGTAGCCTCTAACCATCCAACGGAATTTGCAAGAGCCGGGGGTAGTCTGCTCGATGACGACAACGATAGTGACTAAGCGAGACCGCCGCCATTCAATGTACATTCCCGTATTGAGTCCCACGTGGCCCGGCCATTTCTAATCCAGGGTAGTACATCCATGAAAATACACGGGATCAAGATTGTATTATTAGGCTATCAAGTTCAATTAGATCATAATTTTCTAACAGCTCCGACTGCATCTGAGGGCTTGATGAGAGACAGCGACACGTCAGCCACTAACCCGTCCGGGAAAATGCATGCATCCTCGTCGGTCAGGCACTCCTGTTGCGGAATACATCCACAGTAAAGGGTGATCTTCCAGTCGTATCTATCCGTTGTGGCAAGGAAACACTTGGCAGCAAGGGACTAATATTGTGACTGTTGTTGTTGTTGTTGTTGCGAACACTTGACCTGGCTACGAACTCAATAGCACCGTCGTCATTACTACTACCACTGCTACCAACTCGTCTGGTAGCTGTAACAGGCGCGGACATTGATATCGTAGGTTTAATGGGTGTAAGTGACAGAGTCAACGCTTGCCTTCCCATAGCCAGGACCTGTTGTGACCTACAATTACAAGGACTGGTGAGTATTCGCCACTATAACGACTGAACCTAATTGCATTCGAGCTACAAACATTCTTCTGATGATGGGTGATGATGCGGGAGACGGGGGTGTTTGTCGTTCTTGGAGTCTATTTTTCTGGCCATTGCCACTTTCACAACTTTTGTCATCATTCACACCATCGTCGTCGTGCGGTAGTGATTCGGTTGATTTTGAAATAACTCTCGTCGTCCGTAACTTGCCTTTACGACATGGCAAATGGAGCGTCAAATGTATGGTGTGGATGATGGTTGAATATATAGTCCAGAGAGAATAAGATAGAATCAAGGACGGTATTCCAACGGACAGTAATACGAATGAAAATGCCCATGACTAGTGTGTGACATCAGACAGTACCGGGAAGATCATTGCAAAGTAAAATTTCACACTTACGAGAAACAATAATGGAAAGAAAGGCATCAATAGTGTCAGCAACAGAATCGGCATGTACCCATCTTTGGATGTCTGACTATGCGCTGTACCCATTACGAACAATTCCTTGTTCCTGGTGAAACGAGAGTCGTTGTGTGGTGTTGTCGCCACGCGAACTCAAGACGCAATGCATACAGACTGATGCAGGAGGGAACGCAGCACCTGTCTGACAACTAACTCCGCATTTTACTCCTCACTGTCTCGCACCATCACGAATAGGACGTAACCATCCTTAGATCCCTCCAACGTAATGCCGCTCATGAGTGCTTTAGGTTTCCGAACCGCAGTTCTACTTACCCATCGGCAAGTCATTCAAGTGTCACCAGTCCTGGCCCAACACTCGAGATTTTTGAATATGGACTACTCTCAATAGTAACCAGACTACAAATCACTGCAGAAATGACGTGCAAAGATTAATTGAACCCTATGAAAACTGATCCCAATTGATGCTTAATAGTTCAGCAGGAAGGCTTTGTTTGTTGTAAGAGTGCTGTATTCAACAAATACAGACTGACTAATGACAATCGACCGTAACTGCCAGACAATTGACATGGACTTCCAGTACATTTCACTATACTTGTCCTCCTTGCCGTGCACATTCTTTGTATTCTGGAGCCTCTGGAACAATACAATACAAGGAGAAGGAAACCGAATCTCAAAAAATTGAGGGAGGCCAGGAGGATGTGAACTTTGCTTATCAATGTATCGTGAGAGTTAGCCTTAATAGCATATATGCGATTTGATGCTTTTGGCATATGTATGCTAAATGTAAGTTCAATGTGTCAGTTGTTGGGTTGTGCCCACTATAGTATGTATAAGCGTGTGTTTGGTGAGAAAGAGAAAGTACATATCAAACATCTAGGTTAGGGACATTTTTCCAGAATGATCAGGGTATGTCCTTATATATGACGTTCGCAGTGTGTATCTCGCAAGATGGCTCAGCAACTTCCACAACCTGCCGTATTTTGTCACGAAACTGACATTGGTCGCGTTTGCAGCTTACCAAAACGCTTCCCTCTGAATGGATGTTTCATTTAATACCAATGTTTTATATTACCTGCATGTTATAAAGGGCGGAGTTAGGGGTTTGTGTCAAAACATTCTTCAAACTCTTGCATACTGTGATGTATTGATAACTGTTGTATTAACAACGCAAGAGCAGGTATAATATATCTTGCATACTGTGATGTATTGATAACTGTTGTATTAACAACGCAAGAGCAGATTTCTCACATATTTAGAAGTGGAGTAGAAAG
Source organism: Synchytrium endobioticum (assembly GCA_006535955.1). Lineage (NCBI taxonomy): Eukaryota > Fungi > Chytridiomycota > Chytridiomycetes > Synchytriales > Synchytriaceae > Synchytrium > Synchytrium endobioticum. The sequence goes on along the minus strand of QEAN01000093.1, from coordinate 46,078 downwards.
ATTTCCTTCATCTCAGCACCATACCATTATGCAACTAGAGGCCGTCGTTCCGCTGCCTATGCGCACAAATTTCTTTACCTGCCTCCCGGTCCTCCTCGTCTGCAGTTATCCCATCGCCATCATCAATTTTCATCAAATTTCTGGAACACCACCAAATATCGCTGATGACCTCGGCTTTGATTTTTCAAATACAGAAAAAGTCAAACATACTTATCGTACAAAGTAGGTAATTGTCTAGTACTGATTACCATGCATACCGTATCCATCTTCCTTGTAATCTTTGACATCGTATGGCAATTCCTTGTATTCTGGCGCCTTGACAATCTTTGGCATGACTTCAACGGATTCGCACTCACATTTGGCTGGAACTCTGACAACAACCATCTTTTCGTATTTTGGACATACTATTGGTGGCGTGGCATGGTTGGCGATCACCTCACAGGACATCGTACCTCAAGATACCAACTACCGCTTACCGAACGGCTTTTCCATGACATAGCCTTCGATCCTTTTTTGTTTCGTTTCAGGAACTAAATTGATCTCGGACTGTCAAACGGTGTTGCGGTACTCAACCTGACGCCATAAACGACAATTCGACATACCGTGTGGACCTTCAGACCTGGTTTCGTATTTAGCATACTCGGCTGGGAACCGGATGTGCCCGTCATACTTCGGGCCCTTGAGTTTGTATGGGACTTTTACCAAATCTTCCTTTTCTATGTATTGGGGAATCTTGGGAGTCAGTATTTGACCTAGTCAGTAACAGAAAACAGCTACGACTTTATGTACCTTCTGTATCGTAGTCGTAGTCCTTGTCGTAATAGACCCGTGGTCCCTTGTCAGAAACGTAGCTGTCTTCCTTGACCAACATTTCATTCTTGTACTGCCCGTCCTTGTAGCCATGATCGCCACCAATGGATGCCGATACTGCCGACGAAGCAACGAACAGGGCAAGGACGACCTGTGTGAAGGTATGGTGTGTAAAAAATGTTGCTATAGATCATCTGGATCTATTTGGCTCTGTAGTGGAGTGATAAACAAACCGCTACAAACAAACTTGTATAACCTCTCTGAACTATAACTGTGTAACTCTTAACAATATATTCAATATAATCATTGCGTTAAATGGAAACACAGTCTACCACGTAATAAAAAAGTCAGCAACGTTTATCAAATCAGTAAAGTTGCACCATGAGGAGCAGACACACCTTGGATAGCATTGCCTAAGATATTAAGTGCGGTAGGAGTTGATATTGCTGGTGACTAGTTGTTGTATCCGAAAGGGAGCCAAGTGAGTGCCATTTATATTGATGCGAACGTCAAAGACAACTATCGGCTCACATGGAATGAATTTTAATTCGTGTACTGTCTATCGATGAGGTGGTGTTATGGCTATGCATTATACCCGACCCCATCGATGACTTGACAAGTTGACGTGCTCGGTCGTTTAAATATGATATGATAAAACGCAGAATCCGCACCACATCCAAAGACTCGTCACACATACGCTTGTCACATTCGTACATTCCGCACTCTGTGAATTCAAAATGCTTTTCAAGGTAATACTTACTGCTGCTTGAATATGTCGGTTTGCGCTGTCAGGTATTTTATGGAGTGCGGGTCTGCGGTGTGTGGTGGAAATCCTTTACTTTGTCATGATGAGTATCACCAGGCAGTAGTCGTCTAACGCTCGCACCCAACTAGATAATCGTTGCTGTACTAGCTGCTTCAGCTACCGTGATTGCTGCGCCAGCAGTGACGCATGTGGAAAATACCCTCGACGTCAACAAGGAAACAGATATAGATATCAACCAGACGTACAGTGTCACCGAAATACCGTACCATTCTGGAAAGGAATCTTATGGTGATGAGAATTATGATCAGGGTTACGCAAACAATGACTCCACATATGGCGCTGAACAGTATAGTCAAGAACACGGCTATAAGGAAACAGGAGACTACGTGTATGGTGCACAGGAATATGATCAAGGTTATGGCCATGAAGAACAGGGTGGCTATGATGAAGGCTACGAAATCGATCGTGACACGATATACGCCAAGGAAATCTTGTGCCCTGCAGTTTACAAGGTGATCTACATGACCGGTAAGTTCTGACCACATCGCCGACCACTTCGTTCGAGTACTGAAATGATCGACCTCCACCCATAGTACCCGTCAAGTGCGACTGCAAGACTGAGACTCGCTACGGAAAGCCAGCTGACGTTGACATTAAAAACGTCCAGTTCGAAAAAGAGTACAAGTATTACGACGGCAAGTCAAGCAATTAGACTTGTAGTTGTCTTGTACCTGAACAAATCAATATACTTTGATTTGAACCTGGCAACCAGCAATCAATCGCGTTCATCATTCGCGGCCGCTAGCAGTTGCCGATGTCGTAAATCGACAACTCGACTCACCAACAAGTGAGCCTTCATTTTATAAAATCAAGAAACCTCCCTTTGTGCGGTGTATAAAAGGAGCAAGAGTCTGCGAAGATGTCCAACATCTTTCGCAACTCTTGCTTACTGATACATCGTCACAGGTAAGGATTAATAACATTGGACTATATATTTAGTACTATATTACTATTCTACTACTACTGTATTACTACTTTATTACATACAATCTTGCTTACTGATACATCGTCACAGTGTCAACACGACTGGATCCCCAGTTGATGATGTGATGCATTCGGGTATGTATCTCGGGTTTTCATTCTCAACCTGTCCTAGCAATGTTCCTACATTCACATCCCGAACTACTTTCATGGGAAATTGTTACTTATGGAAAAGGATTCACCACATCAACACATCTGACAAGGAAATGAGGGAGCAAGCTCGTTTTGAGATGAATATCAATATTTGCCTTGAATAGCTCAGCGCACCATCGCTCGTCACTTCAAAGTATTATTCAATCGCATTGGTGTATTAGCAGGGCAGGTGCTTGAAATGAGCCGATAGCCGGTTGCCTCAGTTGGTAGAGCTTGAGACATTTTATCTCAATGTCGTGGGTTCGAAACCCATATTCGGCGCAAGCCGCCTAAAGAATGCGAATTGACGCTTGCGAATTCGTCAATTGAGTACATGTCTACTGTCACACAACAACAGTGTGCGAAGCAACAAGAAATTCAAGCATGCGTGTTAGTCCTCGTGTGACAAAATGTTCCACAGGCAAGAGAGTTAAGCAGATAACACTGGTTTCACGGTAGGCGTGTGAAAGGTGGCAGTTCTACAGTGATAATCTATATCAATCTCATGATATAGACCTAAGTTGTCGCAAAAGTAATTGACGACGCTCGCAATACATTCATCAGCATGGAAACGGCACAACAATATACTCCAACTGTGGCCATGATGATTGATGAAATAATATAGGAGAAACGAAGGCACGTCCCTACTATGCTTCCTGTCGGCTATACAGCTTTCCACGTACTAATAGCATCGAGAAATGATGAATGCAAAAAATTGCGACAATCCTCTGACAAACATATCGGCGTTGAGCAAACAATGACTGGCTAAACCTTGAGGTTTGATCGCGTGATATTCACCAACTTATTGACCAATCCTCTAAACCTCGATGCTTCCGTGCGATGTTCTTCTCTGACGTTTCTCATTCTCTCTAAACTCTCTCGAAGTCTTTGAATCTCTCTCTCCTCCCAACCAAAGGAATAATATTCGGAATGAAATCAGTCGCACTCATGTCCTGGTCTGGTCTTTGACCGCGGTCAATGTGATTGTGTTGAGCTTTTTGAATGTGGCGTGGAGTGCCAAGATGTTTCAACCATACCATGGAGCAGTAGGCAAAGCACGTTGGATGCATGTGGATGAGGTTGCAAATGGTAAATGTGACTACTAATACTGACAGTGCGAAAGAGTGTCAAAAAGTCAATGGACATGCACATAGAGAATAGACATTTCCGGAGTATTTGTACCTGGGCCTACGTGTACATATTGTCAGTACACGTGTCACATCTCTTTGCTACGATGATCCCGATGTGGTTGACTCTCTCGCAGCAGAGATGGCCCTGTGCGGACATCGCGACTAGACTTGCGAAACAGTTTTTTCTCCTGTTTACATCTATAGCTCAGAGCGCCCGACGTACATCATAGGCACGTAAGGCCGCAGATATATCCGCAATCTACTATCGTCTTGATACAGCTTGTATTGCATGGTCAGTCATGATGGATGCACAAAAACGCAAGGCCGAGCATCCAGCGGAAATCACTAATCTGTTGCTGCAGCGAAGTGGATTGATACCGGCGGCTCATCCTGGTACTAGTCAAGCAGCACCAGTGTCTACAAACCCATTGGCATCTCTCCTGGGGCCCTCTTCATCGACATCAAATACACACTACTTTGGAGCTGCAACTTCAACCGGAATGGCAACTGCCAGTGCTGCTAGTACCACTCCATCTTTTGTCAATCCACTAGCAATGCTGCAGCAAACGCAAGCCTTGAGTGCCGCTATTGCCCAGCAGGGCTACGGTGGTGCACTTCCATCCGCCACGGCCAACGGCCCTGTCAATCCACTATACGCTCCCACTGGCGGCTTCAGCTACTCTTCTGCCTCATATGGAGCAACGCAACAGTCCTTTTATGGTGGTACCCCGCAATCGTATGCTCAACAAGCACCATCCGCAGCCCCATACCCATCATATGCTCAACCAACAGCAGCAGCTGCTGCAACAGCAACAACAGCATTTAATCAATTTGGCCCACCGCAAGCCTACAACAGCATAAATAGCAACGGTACCTATAGTAATACTACCAGTGTTTTGGGACTATCAGACCATAATGACTCACGCGATCGTCGGAATGAAGGTGGTTGGCGTAGCGACAATGATGACCGTCGAAGCAGCAACAGTATTACACCAGCAGCAGCAGCTCGTAATGCAATCAACCCTTCACTGTTGCACGAAAGCGAACGGAAAACAATTTGTCGTAATTGGAATAACAACCGCTGTGAGCTAGAAGTGAATTGTCGATTCCGTCATGTTTGTTTACGGTGCGGTAGCGATGGCCATCGTGAACGACAATGTTCATTTGGTCAAGATGGTGCCCCTGCTGCACCACGTGCTGCTACAACTAGTCACCCATTATCACCTTTTGAACGCCGTAGTATATGTCGTGATTATAATAATCACCGATGTCCGCGACCCAACCAATGTAAATTCAGACATGTGTGTTTGGGTTGTGGAGCTCCTGAGCATGTTGAACAGAATTGTCCTCTTGCGCCTGGTGGCACTTCAACTACTGGTAGTGCTGGGCATGGCGGTGGTAGTGACCGAGGCTTTGGACATGGCGGAGGTCGTGAGCGAGAATACAGCGGTGCTGCTCCTTCCACTGCAATTGCTGCTACTGTTGACAATAGGCGAGACTCGTCTTCATCTCATTCGCGTCGCAACGATGAAATGTCAAGCGGTGCTGGTACGTCATCTTGTCTTGTCTGCCACGTAATGCTGGGCGCTACAGTTTATAACAACGAGTTTATAACAACAACATTTTCGCAGCTGTATCATCACCTCGGCCAACTCATTGGGAATCCTCGTCTGCAGAATCGTCACCAGGAAATGAACGAGCAACCAAAAGAATTGCGTTAAGCGTTGACGCTCCACTTGCTGTTGCAAACACTCCTAGTACATCAAGCAATGCTGTACCATTACCATTTTCAGCCACACATTCCCCGTCCGCACTACGAATTCCACCGTCTCGCGATCCACGCCTCGCAGCACTCGCAACTGCGCCTATAACTGGAACGCTACCACCACAGGAAGAGCGATATAAAGTAGTTTCTCTGCCACCTGATTTCTTTATGCCCATGCCTCATACTGCATCCATGCGAGCCATCAAAGTAGACTCGCCTATCATCATTGGACGCTTTCGTGGCGTCCTCGTTCGGAATCAATTAGGGCATTTAGGGATTGTTGATTATGAAATTGAGCCTGTTGTGAAGGATGACGAGGCGAAGTCTGACGATGCGAAGGATGGCGACGCGAAGGATGGCGACGCGAAGAAAGCTGAAGACGACGACAACGACAAGGGCGGTGACGAAAAAGGCAATGGTGTCAAGGTTGAAGATGGTGAGATTCTAGGTACACATACTACGACAAAACAGGAGAACGAAGACGAAGGCATGAAAAGTCCAGGTACTAGTCCTGTACTAGATGTGAATGTTGTTCTCGATCATGAAAATAGCAGTGATGCGACAACGGCTCCCGACCAGGGTAATTCCCAAGAAGCTGTTGCTAGCGATGCTTGAGATGCGGGAGAGTTGAATGCATGCCGAGGGATTACAGGTAAAGTTTTCTTTCGGGGAAAACAAAGATAGATGGCGTCACCGACGCAGAAACATCTTCACATATTAGTAAATGATTGTGATGAATGTTGAAAATCGAATATAAGTTGACTTGCGTTTCGGCCGTTTCGAGTAGTGCTGCATGCCGTGCAAATGCAGAAGTGATGTGGCATCTGGCATTCTACCAGTCTCGAATTCAGTAGCATGAAGTTCATTATTAATATTTGTGGTCCGACTGGCTCCAAAGATTGCTCTGTCACTCGTGTCGAGAATTTATGATAAACACCAGTCGCAGGTTTGAACAGTGCCTCGACGAATTTATAAGCATTTTTTCCACTTGCTCCCCACAAAACAACTGTGCAGGGAAGGACTGTTCATGCAAACATGTCTATATTTATGCACCACTACAAAGACCTAAATACATCACAACAACTCCATCAACCGCTCTTCCGTAACAACGCCACGCCTCATCAACTTGTGCACTAGGTCACTCAACCTGCCGTTCGACCCGATCCTCGACTCAAACAGTTCGTACAACTCATCCAGCCTCAGTTTGACCTGCGACACTTCGTCGTCAGATACCTGACGCCGCGGTGCTGATCCGTCGACAATGGATGGATCGTCCCATGGATTCTCGTTATTACTACCACCCAGCAGAGCATCATTGTCGTTTCGTCCGGCCTCTTCCTTTTCTAATGCCTGCTCCCATAACGATGCATAATCGATCTTGTCGGCGCTGCAGCTGGCCACATTGGTCTTGATGTTAACAGACGGCTGGCCTATCTTGTGAAGATTCTTGCACTCGGCTTTATGGGCCTTCCAATCCTCTTTCTGGCAGTTTCTGTTACAATAAAACACCACTTTACAACCGCCGCAGCGCAAATGGCTTGTTGACATGACACCGCATGTCGCGCATGGGCGTTCGGGATCTGGGGTGTCGAAATCGGGGACTGGCGTCATTTGCCATTCGTTTGTAACGATTATTGGGATCGGCGATAGTGATGAGTCAGGCGTTTTGTCACTGTTGAGAGCCCCATCGTGAGCATCGCCACTGTCCCTGTTCACATCACGTTCAACATCAGGTGTGGAGGCAGCCTCCGCATCCAGAATCCTCCTGACTTTTTCTTCACGAACCACCTTTGTCAGCAGTGGCCATACACGACGTCCGATGCCTTCGTTCAAGGCCGCCCACAGACTAGCAGGGGGCCGATTCCCGCCGTCCAATTCATGCGCAAACACGTATCGATGCATCGTCTGCAGGTGGTAGTCGATCCACGCTTCCTGGGCTATCTTCTTGCCGCCCTCTGAATCAATCACGGGCTTCACGTACACTTCTACAGGCCGCGGCGCGGACGGCGGCGGGTCGGGGGTGCTCCAGTCGTACCAGTCCTCGACGACAGGCGGATTGGTGAGCACGGTGGTAGTGGATTGGGAGGGCGGCACTGGGACGTCCTTGAACTTGACACGTTTGTAGTTTGTGGCTTCATGGTACCACGACATTTCCTCCATGACCTGCACTATGTATGGCAGGTCGCCCTACGGGGAGGCGACGTGAGTGCACGAGCAGCGGATGGCCACGTCAGGCGAACCACAGCGCGCAGACACTTACGACGCCGTCCTCGATGTACTCTTTACACAAGCGCGAGTCTTTACGAAGCTTCAGGCTCTTGGTTTTCAACTGCCCCTCCAAGACAGCCCGTCGTTGATCAGTGACGCTAAAGGCCTTGAACCTCGCGCAGCGGGGCACCTCGTCGGCAAACAGCTTGCACGTCGCGATGAGGGTCGATGCCGACGATGCAGATTTGACTGCAATATTGAGGATGTGCGGCCATATGTCGGGTGGGAAGGGGTTGTCAAAGACCTGGAGTGATTCGTGTCGGTCGGTGCTGGGTGGTGGTGGTGTGGCGGTGGACATGGACAGATGGATGCAGAATGGGTCGGGCGATAAATGTGGACTGTGGAGGCGATGTGTGGGTGGATGGCACGGAGCTTGTTAACGCCTTGCATAGACTGGGAAATAAGACTGGGGCACTTACATGATGGATGTGCCGCTTCAGCAGATGGATAGGTGCATCACAGTCTTATACGGCTCATTCCGGTGCTCCCGGAGTCCAGGACGGCTGCTTTGTGATGAATTGGATGCACGGAATGCGGCGCGTCCTCCTGATGAAGCCAACCGCGGCGTGCAGGGCTGTCGCGATACAGAATCGTGGAGGGCTCGATACAACGCGATGGTCTGAGAGTCCCTTGCCCGTATTCAGTCACAGCCGTCATTGCGCGTGGAGTCATTCTTGACCCTGGTCTGGCCTCCTACGCGTCTCGCACTTGGTGCATTGAACGACTTGCTTCACTAGCTCCTGGTTCCTTTACGCAGAACGGCTGGATGGCCCGCACGCCGACCCTTGCATCTTCTCCAAATGTGACGCGTCATCCGTTTATCCTTTGGTCACCCTCGCGCTGATTTCATCCACCTGTTTTTTTCAAGCTAAAGTTGCCTTTACCGTGATTAATTATCGTTTTTGTTGAGTATCAGAAATTCAACAACTGTACAGAATATTGTCAGTCAAATTCGATAACATGCGTGATAGCCTGTGACGGCTGTTGACAATACGATGAATATTGTCAGAGGGTGCCTCGAACAGGACGAAAGGCTGGCCTACCTAAAGTCGCCGTCCAAGAGCAGGAGCACCCCCCATGAAGCAGAGGGCGGATGTCGCTGATTCGGCTCAGAAAACCCGTTCAAATAATTGAATTGAGTTTTTAAGCCAAAATTTTACGAACTATTTATGTAAGTAGCGAATAAAAGCAAATTTCTTCTCCAAATATTCCCATCCAAAACGAAGACGCCATGCCATGTCTTGATTACCCGTGACGTTTACCAAGTGGCAATGACCTGTGACCTGGTGATGATCGTCCTACACGACGCACTGGTGCATTCAAAGCATCAATCCCAGAACAGCCTGATGGATTATCCCAAAGGGCATTGTCACTAGCGTGGTGCGATTGACTGTCGCCCACTTCATGCACAGTCATGGTATGTACATTATTGGGAAGCAATACCGTAACAGATGGAATACTGGTTCGCATGAGTCGATGGCTACCGGAACCAAAAGATGACATCCTATTGTGGAAGTTCTGAATGTTTCCTATATTGTTTCTAATCATGTTGGCACCTGCAGATTGAGCGGCTGATTGAGTATGAGCATCACTACGCGAAACACGATGGAAGTTCTATCATGAATGAGTGTTAGAATAGGGGCAGTCTACGTATATTCCGTTTCGAACATAGATGTGCCCTACCCCAGGGGACGTATGCTGGCCCGTAGCAACATAATGTTGACTAACATGACGAAACTGTGCGGCTGCCTAACGTCAATGATGTACTTGAGGTTTACATCCAAGATTCACAACAGGCGAACAACGCACCTGGACGAAATCCGTTTGAGGAGTTTCGCGATGATCATGAGAGATTTCTTGAGGGACTTCTTGAGAGGGTCCTGCAGACATTGAAGGTTCAAGTATCTTTACACCGCCACGATGATGCTTAATAATAAGAGTGCTATGCAACGCAGAGACAGTTAGGTTTCTGTGTAGGGAAATGCAATGGTTGCAGACATACTCTATTTTGGCGGGATGTTTTTTTTTCACAACGAAGACCTTCCGATAGCCATACATATTTGGGTGAGCAGGTTTGGGATGTGTACTTCCCCCTTGACCACGTCGAAACAATTTGTGAGTAGCCGATGATGACGAGACATTACCCATCATTTGTGCCTTGGGTTGAAGCGATGACTCCCAACCCCACATATTGTCGACTACTAAATGACGAAAAGCCCATGCAAATAATGGCCATGATTCCTGAAGTCTTTCAAAGTTTTCTAATTCAGTGTGGGTCTTGGAGAGAGTAATGTCTCCTGACACAGCCAAGACGATGTCAACCAGATATCGTTTTGGTGCCCTTGAATCTGGAGCAACGGAGGAGTTCCAATAGCTTGCAAGTACAGGGTCTAAACGATCTGCCTTTTCAATGCTGATAGTTACTTGGCTCGTTACATTGAATATGGTGCTATTTGTATGTGTATCGGCGATCAGGGATTTGACGTGTGAAACATGAAGTTGAAGATAAGGCGGCATACGCAACACTGAAGTCCATATCCTGGCGACGATGACGATTAGTAACTCCATTGATAATCAGGTCAAGAGGTTGCACAAAGTCAAGCGTGTCACTCGTGACGATTATGACAGTGATTTGTTGTTCTTCACCTGCGCAGGTTGACGTGTTATCTGGTTCTCTCCCGAAATGCGGACACCAAACAGCAGTCATCTCTTACGTGGAACCTCTGGATTCACATTGATCGCATGACCTTGCTCCTGAG
>QEAN01000093.1:6541-26984 GCA_006535955.1 Synchytrium endobioticum | reverse complement strand
GACGGATGTGGTCATACTTACAAACCGGATTCAGGATCTACCATTTCAACCAAAAATTCCCTCTTATCGAATAGAGGCTTGACAGTGTACCAGTTCTTCTCTCCGTCATAAATGGCATTGTTGATGACGGGAATCATTTCGGGATGGCCTTCTTCGGTCGCCTCCTTGCTGGCTTTGGCTTTCCAAGCTTCGAATACTAACCGCTTTGTACCTCGAATGATGACCTTCTTCAATGGGGCATCGTTTACCATGATGGTCATGTCCTATAGAGGGCAGGGGCGGTTAGAAGTCAGTTGTTGATGACAGGTGTCAGAAGCGTCACTTGCCAGATCATACTGGTAAACAAGGATTTGAGGAAAGGTCATTTGAAAGAAGTTTGAGGTGATACGTATCTTTCGGCCAGCGGAGCCATAGTCAGGTCGCAAGCATAGTTGCCTAGAGCCGCCCTGGGGACTGGGCGCAGCATAGGCACCAGGGGCTTGAAGATGGGTAGAATCAACCAATACGACAGGCAAGGGAGCGGCGGGATTGCCACCGCCTGGAGCGCCGCCATAGGATCTTGCACCGCCGTAGTCACCTCTGCGGCCGGTGAAATGTGGCGGAGGGCCACCCCTGCGATTTTGATAACCGCCATGGGCACTACGATCGTCGCTGGGATATGGACGGTTCCTGTCATCACCCTGGTAGCCTCGGCCTCTGCTGTCGTTTCTGTCGTAGGGGGAGGGTCTGTCTCGCTGGGAGCTGCTGCTGCTGCTGCTGTTGTTGTATCGCCTGTCGTTGTCAGGGTTTCTGCTCATGGTGCGATGGCAGTGAGGTATATACTAGTATGGATTGTGAGGTTTCGAGGGCTCTAGATGGGCGGATGATGCACCAATTTGTTTTTCAGCGAGTAGGTTCAGGGGTTTCCAACTTTTGTCGCCGGGTCGCCTCGGGGACTTGCATTTGTTCCCACGCCCACGGCCCATGTTCCCAGGCTCCCGTGCCATCGATCGCCTGCCCGTCGTGCCTGGCAACGCCGCGACGCCATGACTCGCCCAGCGCGTCTCGCCATCCCCATCCCATCTGAAGCTTCTGCCTCTTGCCAATGCGGCCAAACTGAGCAACACCACTGATCCTACTACGCCCAGTCCCTTTCTATATATACATTCTAAACGAAAGGACACACATGCGACATGCAGATTCTCTTCATACAATGCTCCCTCCACCGCTACCTTTTATCCTTCGTTTTACTTGGCTTCTTGCCTTGCTCTACTCGCAAATCACGTATCAGCACCAACACTCCGCTAACTTTCTAAAAAGCACACTCACGCTTGGCTGCTGCTGCACTATGCAGCTGTTGTTGCTGCGCATACTGCACTAACGACGCTATCATCTTGTTGTGCATTTCAGCATCCATGACCAATTGTTCTCGACCATCCAACCAGAAATTGACTTGATCTTGCATTCGTTGTGTCGAATCCACCACCCGAGTCTTCAAATCACCTAGTTCTTGAACCGTCATTCGTCTGATGCGGTCTACGAATATGGCGGACTGTCAGCTACCACCACTCTAAAAAGACAACGGATCGTTGAACACACACACACACACCTTCAGATATCTCTGCCAACCTTTTCGCAACCCCCAAATCTCCATCATAAACAGCATGCCTGTTTCCATCTAAACTCGTATCCCGAACTCCATTCGTCAATATGGAGCCGCCCGATTCCGAATCCAAACTCCCTCTCACACTCCCACCACTTTGCTGATACGGTGCTTGTGTCGTCATTCCCAACTTTCCTATACTTGCGCCACCACCCCCGCCGCATTGTGAATCATCCAGTGTCAAGGGAACTCCCAACCCATTCAAAAAAGCTCGTCGGATATTCGACTTCCTCCATCTAAACCTCGAGTTATTCGAAACACTGTTCAAATCATTATACATTGATTCCGATGCTAGCCGTCTATACAAACTATACCATGGTTCAGATGCGAACAATGTTGGATTTGGAACGATGAGGGGTTTTGCTGGTTGGGATGGTGAAATCCATGATGATGGAGAAGGTGGTGGTTGTGTATTTGGTAATGTCGATTCGTCATTGACGCTTCCCTCTTCATACAAGAATCCTTTTACGGTGGAGTCTGGATTGGTACTAGGTGCTTTGTTAGAAGATAGTGATGTTAAGGGTATTGGAAATGCGAGTTTCAGGACTTTGATTGTTTGTTCTCGGAGCTCGGATGCTTGAACATCATCTAATGTCGCCAGTGACTACATGTTTGCATTGCCTAAGTTTCATGAAAATCATGCTGTATCCAAACCTTGATCACGTACTAGTGCTTTGGACAACCGTTCTTCTTCAGCTTCATCACGAGGTGTCGTAACCGCCTCTTCGAGGATTACGCTAGGCAGCAGCTGCTGGTCTACTCTACTAATATTACTAGGTCGTAGACTCGGACTTTGGACGGGTTGATGTTGTGATGATGGCCACTCTTGGGCCAATGTAGACGATGGTAGAGCAGCTGTGAAATCCTCGAAATCATCAAAATCTCCGAATTCCTCGTCTCCCTCTCTAGTGAAAGCCATGCTCGGTTGCCTTTCCTCTGTGTCTTCTGATGCTTCATCCCTGCCCAAATGCTCGCCTTCCTTGTCCACGATTGCTGGTTGGTCATCATTCGACCATGGCGGCGGGTCTGTCTCTCCCATTATCGCGGCTTTGTGCGGACTGCCAGGCGACTGCGAGCCTACAGCTCCAAAGTCGGAATCGCAATTCATCTTAATCATGCAACATCAAACATCAGAGTTATTAGCCTGCATCAAAGTTTACCAGCGAACTATTATTTGAGAAATTACTACCAGTAAAGGCACAGTTTGCAAACTACCCAAGAGAACCGATACATCACGAAAACTGAGCGACTCTTGGCATGGACGTTTGCGCTGGTGGGTGGTGGTGGTGGTGGTCCGGGTTGATGGCAGGAATAATAGAAAGATCCGTTTCAAACTGGCGCAGTTTATCCAACGCTTCTTGTTCACGCGCTAATAACAATGACCTTTCAGCTATCAGCGCCCTTGTCAGCTCCTCCAACTCCTACAACACCGTTGAGTCAATCAATCTCTACCCAAGGTCACCCTAAAGAGCCAAACAAACATACCCTCACACGTGTCTCGAGCATTTCCAGCCTTTGTACTTTCTTCAGCCTCGACCTGCGAGCTAATTGAACACATTGTGAGGCGATATGTCTGACACGTCATAATAGACCCTACACGTACGTACCAGCTTCGGTATTCCTTCTCCTCTTCTCCACCATATCTGCTGTGATGGGGAGGTCAATTTTCAATTGACATTGAAATTTCCGTGTACATAAAGCGCTCCACTCCTCCCATGTCCAACGAGGCATTCACACCCACGTAAATCCTTTCCCATCACAATGCAAACGTGCTCACCGATACTTTCATGACCACTCCAACTCGAATCTCTCTTCCTCTTTCCCTTCCTCCCTTGCTGTCCACTTTGTTGCCCATCGTCCGTAAATTCGGTCCACTGCTGTATCACCTGCCAATTACAATTATTACTCGAAACCCCACCACCGCCGTCCGTGGTCGTCTCCTCACTAGACTCATCCTCATCCCCTCCGTCATTCTCATCGTCTTCATTATTCGATGTGGCACTCTTACATCTACTTGCTGGCGAGGAGTCATACACGCCATCCTTCAAAGAACTGAATGCCGCATGGGCCAGCAATCCCAGTCCATGATGATGTTGCGCATCTACGGTGGCATCTGAGGGTGCTGTTTCGTGACTGGGTGGCGTTGGTAGGAATGAATAGCGATTATCATGACGGTTTTGGTGTTTGTCGGACAATGATTCCTCGTCCATTATGGAATCTGGAGGTAATGATGGCGAGGAATTATGGCAATGGAGATCCGGTTCTGCTATCATTTCCTATGGCAATTTAATAGATCGACGTCAGTATTGCTGATGAGCTTGCCTCAAAAACCGACAAGACCCGAGTAATTGAATAGAAGCAAATCTCATGGGTAAATGGCACTTACCTCGATACTTCTATCCACGTACATACCAAATATCCTATTATATAAATGATACCTATGATTCTTCCGTCCAGTTGCTGAAGTGTCTGATTGGTGAAGCCGTGGATGAGTCAGAGCCACGAGACGAGGGCGACAGGACGACACATCAGCGTGTGGATGGAGAGGCGGCCTGCTTTGCCGTCTGGTGACTGGCATTCAAGATGCACAGAAAGGAAAGCGCGAGTCCGAGGTATATAGCACACGGATATGACGCGACAAAAATTCGCTCTTTCACGAGAAATATCGGGCCTATTCTAGTAAGTCAGTCCTTTTTAGTGGTGTATCCAATAAGTATTACTTCCGTAGTTTTATGAACAGCGATATGATTCCGTCATGATATTCCCGATCAAGAACGGATCGCGACGATCAGACCACGTCCGATCAGCGCTGTTCATGTGCACAGCCTCCCCATCCATCAACTCTCGCTACATCACCGATTGAACGCGGCACACATACAATGTTAATGTGGCCAACTGAACCAATACACATTCATCATGCCAGAATCAAACAGCCACTATAGCATACAACATGATGTTGAGGAATGAATTTTCACGTACGATGGAGCAACCACTACCATGCCCCGAAACCGCTTCCGTAAGCACTCTCAATATGTCACGCTATATTCTACGATGAGCTGGCAACCTGTTTCTTCCCATCCTTCTTCCCCGATGATCCTGCGGCACCATGCCACCAACTCCCACCTTCCTTTTCCTCACTTCTCCTCGCGTCATCTCTACCAACTCGTCGCTCAAATTCCTCCAGCTTGTTCTCCATCTCTCTCAATTGCTTGATCAACATCCCGATCGTCCCATCGACCCGATTAAACTTATTGGTGACCTCTTGAATAAATTGACCTATTACACAGCCTGCATCAACCATGCATCGGAATAGCGCCAATAGATGGACAGGCGTACCTGTGACATAAGCAATCAATGCGACAATCAATAAAGATGCCATGATGACTGATAATGTTGTTTGATTGAACGCAGTCGTTTTGGTTACGACATGTGACTTGGCGTGGGTTGCTGATGGAGATGTTGCAGCCTCGTTGGTTGTTCTATCGCCGCTGATATTGCCATGGTTGACGGATGCTCGGATGGGTCTAGCCCTTTGTGTTGGTGTATCAACATGACGAGATATTGCAGGGCGAGTAAAGAATCGATGTTTGGTTGTGCTGATAACCGCTGTCCTGAAGCTGATCCGTTTGAAACACTCTCGGCATATAGCATTTATAATCATCTTCTCCAGCTGGAGCCAAAGAGCTGGTTGGCGGTCACGCACTGCAGACAGATCGACAAGGCTGCCCGTGTCAACAAAGAGAATTCGCCGACCTTACATGTCTACTGGTGTGGGTGAAGAAGTAGAGCCGTGCGCACAGAAGAAAATGGCGCACATAGATTAATCCAAACCGAAATTTCAACACCATGTCTGCCTCCTTAGCCTATATGTCTAGCAAGAATATTGGACGACCTGTTAGAAAAAATCAATCTGCGCAGGCTCGTTCCCCTCAGTTCTGGAGCAGGCTGCCGAAACACATATGTGAGTTAAGCTGTCGTGCTTGAATGAAACTCCCGCATGATGTGCCATAGCCTTCAGTTATGGTCCAAGTATTTATATCCATCATTTTGGTGCTCCAGAGGGTGTGAATATCTACCACCTTCACGGTGACTTATTGCCCGAAGGCGGTTCAACAGCGTACAACGACACACAGGTCATGAATAAGGTAGCGTTTATTTTTGGCAAACCATCATATCGTCTTCCAGAAACCGCTGGAAATAAAGGTGGCGACTAATTTAGCACTGGACCCGCTTTGACTAGTGCAGCTGCACCTTTACCGTCTTTGTACTTGTTGAAGTTGTTGACGAATAATCCAGCAAGATTCTTCATCTCAGAGTCGAAGGCTGATTTTGATGACCATGCGTTGGCGGGGTTGAGTACTAATAGGAGTGAGTACAGTTGGGCATTGTTTCAGTCCATTTTTTTCAATAGACATTGACAAATCCCATCCCTCTTTTTGAATAATTACGTACTGTTGTCTGGTACACCTTTCACGCCATTCTTCGGAATCCTCAAGTTGAATACAGGAAAGTTTTCGCCATTCTGAGCAATAACTGCTTCCATTGAACCATCGTGGATCTTTTACAGTGTAAAAATGACTACTGAGATCATTTGACCCGACTCAAAACTGACTTACGGCATCGATGATGGCTCTTGAGTATTTTAGAGAGATACGTGATCCAACGCCATATTTACCACCAGTCCTATTTGTGCAGTGAATGATATTCCACAACTGGGAGCTCAAGGAACAGCACTTACCAGCCAGTGTTGATGAGCCAAACGTTAGTTTTGTGTTGGGCCAACTTCTCACTCAGCATTTGTGCATAGTGAATCGGGTGGAAGACCAAGAAGGGACTTCCATAACACTATAATAAAGCATTAATCAATGAAGAGCAACGCCCTACTGTTGATTGAATGATACACATACCGCTGAGAAGGATGGTTGTGGTTCCGTGACGCCCATTTCAGTTCCTGCAAAAATCGGCAAGAATGATTTGTATGATTACTGCAATGGTATGAAAACGATACAGACCTGCAACTTTTGCGGTATAGCCTGAAATGAAGTGGTACTGAGCTTGATCTGATGTTAACTTGGCTACTGGTGGTAAAACACCAAATGCATCACAAGTCAAGAAAATGATGTTTCTTGGATGTCCTCCCACACATGGAATCTTGGCATTTGGAATGTATTCGATACTATTGGATGTCCCGGTGAGCCGTTTTTCGCAAGAGATAAGAAGCAGTCCCGAAAATGTAAGCCAGTATGCTCACGGATAACATGCACGGGTATTTTCTGTAATTCGTTTTGATTTATAGTCTACGATTCTGGACTTGGGGTCGAGAATTACATTCTCAAGAATGGAGCCAAACTTGATCGCTGAGAAAATCTCTGGCTCTTTCTCGTGAGATAGATCAATAGCTTTGGCGTAGCAACCACCTTCAATATTGAAGATACCCTACCAGTCATGTTTGTGTGCGCTGATTTAAGTTCAATGGAACGAAATCGTGGTAAGGTTACGGACAGAGTATCTGCATACATTGTCAGACCAGCAGTGTTCATCATCACCTATGCTTATGAAATTGTAAGATTGTACTATTGTAATGGAGCATAGACCCAAAACGGCACTAGATAGACCATACCAATGAGAGCACGGTTTGGATCAGCGGACAATGTGGTCTTTCCGGTGCCAGACAGACCGAAGAAGAGGGAAACATCTTTATCTGAACCCATTCCTTCGTTAGCTGATGTATGTAGAGATAGAACACCTTGTCGTGGCTAAAGTCGAGACATTTATCGAGTGGGAGCATCAACGTGAAGATCTGTGTGTCTAATGTCGCAAAATGAATATGTACCATCAAGTAGTGCATCACAGTAAATACACCTTTCTATGACATCATTGGGTGTTTTCATATTAGCACTCATCGCTCACTGATGACAGAAGCAAAAAGTAAACACGATGGGAATCATCTTGTATCTATTCACCTTCATTTCACCAGCATATTGAGAGCCAAGGATGACCATTTCCTTTCGGTCAAACGACAGAGCAATTGAAGTTCCAGAAGTCATACCAGGGGTCAATTTGTTGGCCAAAAACTGGCCAGCGTTGAATATTGTGAAATCTGGTTCTCCGAAATTGGCTACTTCTTCTTCACTTGGTCGAATCAACATATTGTGCATAAAATGGGCTAGCAGCAAAGATGAAAAGTCGGCTTGAAACGGTTGGGACACAAAAGATGCCGCAAGTTAAGCGACATACCGTGGTAGGCACGAGCACAGACAATACGAATCTTCAATCGGTACTTGGGATCCCAACCGGCATAGGCATCAACAACGTACAACCGTTCTCGAGTATTCAAATAATCCAGTGCACGCTGATTGAAGGTGTGCCACGTCAGCCAGTGGAGCACTTCATCACAATCTTCGTGAGCACACCCTCAAAGAATGAGGTAATTCGATGATACCTGTCTGTTGATGGCGAATGATTCAGGAGACAGTTTCATGTTCACTGGACCCCACCAAATGTTGTTAGTGTGATTTTTTTCATCCACCACTCGTTTATCATTTGGCGATCGACCAGTTTTGGCACCAGATAGAGCTGATAATGCACCAGTTGATGTAATAAAAGTGCCCTAATAAAAGAGCTGTGAGTTCATGAAATGCAACAAAAAAATCAACACCTTCGTCTGGACGATGATGCAGACATACCGGCTCGAATTTGACGGCATCTTCGTAACACTGGGCATTTGATGGATTTCTAAAGACAGGGATGTGGCTAGTGTCCAAACCAATAGTAGATAGACTGTTTTGCCAGTCTATTGGATTAGAAATGTTTGAATCAAGTCTGACAATAACCTGACCTGTGAATATACGGTTATCCTCATCATAATCTCAGCACAGCATATCTGATGTTTTCAATGACAGAGATACGACACGACATTAACCGGTATGTGTATGACCTCCAACTTGAATCCATTTAGTAAACACCAGAGAATAGCAGATTTTACAATGATGAAATCATGAATACTCTCATGCATAGACTAGTACATACCTTCTGTTTTATCTGCAGTTGTAGCAAGCCATCGTCTCGAGGTAGTGGTGGCATGGAACAAGAATGATGAGGTTGCCTTTGGTGAGACACACGCTCTAGCAGCTAATCTGGAACGTAATACCAGTCGAGAGGCCTGCATTATTGACTATTGTTACTAAAATTATTAACGGAGCAAAAGGGAATTGACTGGTTGTTGGCTACTTTTAGTGGGAATATTCGCACAGTCGGCGCTCAGCACGAGCGAGGTCACCCACAGGACAAAATAGATTCATAGTGACTAATGTGAAAATTATCAACGTGGCAGGTCTGACGCTCGGCACGCTCCAGTTGAAGGAAATCCCGCCCCAAGTCTTCTCCATCGATGTCGGAGGTATCAAGAATGCCGACTTTTCATGCAACAAGATAGCATCGATGTACGTTTTCTGATCCGACATCAACCCGCTCATGCCATCTCTTACAGAGAGATAACCCTAGCCCACCCGACGTGAGCGCCTTCGTGTCCCTCAAACACCTCTCCCTATCCACAAACCTCATCGCAACTCTGCCAGACCACCTGTTCGCCCTGTCTGCCCTGCAAACACTCGACGTATCAAACAACCATATCCACACTCTGCCACCGCTGATCCTCCACATGTCCAATTTGAAAGCACTCAACGCGAGCAACAACCAGCTCGTGTGCATCCCGCTTGAGATCGGCGGGTGTAAGAAACTCGTCACGCTCGACATCTCACATAACCGCATCGACGCCGTGCCCGTGACAATAGCCGGCCTGCCCGATCTCGAGGAGCTGAACGTCAACGACAACTTCCTCACCGCCATACCCCCCGAGCTCGGCATCATGCCGAAACTGAAGGTGCTGAAAGTCAGGAATAACAGGATCCGTGTCTTTCCCGCTGGTGTCTTGGACTGCAAGACGTCCGTGCTGACCTGGATCGATGTCCAAGGCAATCCCTGTGAGAGGATGCTGCCCGATGTGTCTGGCTATGAAGAGGTATGTCTGTGTATTCCAACGAGGCCGTGTCCGTGTCCGTGTACCGACTGTTCGTTTGTTAGTACGCGGCTAGACGCAAGGGCCGCATTGATCAGTTTTTGAAGACATGAGCAGGCGCCGCTCTTCTGTATCACTTTTGAGTCCTCTGTCATTTAATACTATGTGAAGTCAAGGCAATAACTATACTTTCGAATAACGAGTGATGGTGCGCTGAGCTATGGCAGAGAACATACGCCGCGTTACCAAAATCACACCCACTCACAAACCGGTATGTACACCGCGATGTGGGCAACGCAGCATGTTTGAGTCTAGTATTGCAACGGGACCTTGATTCCGTGGCCTTACCAACTCCGTTTTTCTAAATGCCGACAAAACCGGTTTTTGCCGGATTAATGTATGGTTCATGAGGCATGATTGATATCCAAGGAATCACAAGTAGCCCTGACTTGAGACACGTAGTGGTACATCCCGGCCTATGTAGATCAGCGATAAGGAGTTTTCACCTTTAGATAGTACAACGCTTGCATCAAGACAAGGTCGCACTGTCAATACGATGAAGGTGTCAACTTGACAGGACTACATTGCCATCGTCACCCAACTATCGTCGCCACAGTTGGAGTATATGGTTATGCCGTTTCCAGGCTGACGAATGTATTGCGAGCGTTGGCAATTGCTTTTGCGACAACTTAGGTCTATATTATGAGATTAGCTCGATTATCACTTTGGAACTGCCACCTTTGACACGCCAATAAGAAGTGGGGGGCATAAACTTTGCACTCTGCTGTTATGTGACAGTAGACGCAAAATGTAATATTTACTGTATTGACGAATGCGCAAGCGTCGGCGCTCATTCTTTAGGCGGCTTACGCCCAGCATGGGGCTCGAACCCGCGACATTGAGATGTGGGGTGTTACGCTCTACCACTTGAGCTGACCGGGAATCGGCTCATTTCCCCAAGGAACGTGTCACTGCGTGAGCGACGATACTTGAAGCGCATTCAAGTACCCATATATTCCGCATATCACACGAATAACACAAATTCTTATTACGGACCTTTTCCGACACGTGTCCTCCATTGTGAGGAGCATCTTCTTTGTTGAGATATGAGTGTGCGTGATGCTTGTGTAATGTGCGGTGCAGTTGATCTTTCATAGAGAGTGCAGTAATAGGTAGAGTTATTTTGGATAAATCTTTAATAAATCGTCGATACAAACTGAGAAAGCCAAGGAAGCTTTATTCGTAGTATGCCTGATCAACACAATATGTCTTCTTCTCCTTCTCTACAACCAGCTCAAAGACAATGCTGTGAATTGGTTCGTAGAGTAAGGGGAAGTTCGTAGGTTTATACCAACACACACGCTTATAATTACACACCACACTCAACAATTCGCAGCTTCGTCAGCAGTATTGGCATCGGTTGGTGGCGACAAGGAAACGGTGCGGTGCTTTTCGGGTACTACACTACACATACAAACTCAAGGGCCCAAAGTATGACGGACACATCCGGTTTCCAGCCGAGTATGCTAAATACGAAACCAAGTCTATGGTGTTGCAACTCCATACCTAGGGGTTAGGGGTGCAGACAAACCACATCCCGAAATAGTTAAATTGATTGGGTGTTAGGACAATGGAAGCTTGATTCAGTTCATTCATTCTGTATTTTGTACCTAGCATTCTTGGCAACAAAACTAGATATGTGATATAGAATTGCGTTAGTGGAACTAATAGATATTATTAGTTACAATATATGGTCTACATGGTATGTCCGATTGCCGTTTATGGTGTCAGGTTGACAGTCCGAGATCAATCCAGTTCCTGAAATGAAACAAAAAAGAAGGTTGTCACAATTCATCTTAGGAAGCGGAAAAGAACAGAATCGGCGGGGGCCATGATGACGAATCCATTCGCGAACTCTTGAATGTTTTGGTAGGCTGGATGTCAAGGATGTGCGTCAGAAAATATCATATGCTGATACTCTTCGAAAACAGGACTATACTTCTCAAGATGGCTGGGACGAAGTGGATAAATTGTTCCTGCAGCTGCCTTATATTGAGAATCATCCGGAGTATCTGGAATTGGTACGAAAGTATCATGAATCTGTCGTGCGTCGATACGAAGCATATCTGAACTTCTTGAGTGGGCTGCGAGATCAAGCCGGAGAACTGGAGCAGCAAGGCATCGATTTGGAACGTTTAGAACAAGTTGAGGTCGCACTGAGGAAACGGCTTGATAATCGAATGGGGGCCCTGTCATCATATGAGCAACCGGAGCCACGTCTGCTTACTCAACTGGAGTTATGCGCAGCATACAACCAGGCGGCAGCTTCCGCTACAGGTCGTAATATCGGCGAAGAAGTTCACACACATTTCGAGAATTGGGGGCTTCCTGTAGATACTGCAGGTCACAGCTCCAACTTTCTCGAACGTCAAATAGGCGTAAAATTTCGATGTTCCATTATGTAAGCCTCGCCTGCCTGTAACCGTATTTACATATTAGTTCCAGGCGATGTGATGAGTAGTGTTTTGATGCACCTTTGATTATCCGGTTTTTGTTATGCATAGTTAGTCTTCATACATTGAAAATCAGGTCATCCGATCGCAAGTTGAATGACCGTACTGAGTTAGTTGACAACATTGACAAGAACGTGCAATGCTTATGAGCAAATAACTGTTCTTACTACATAATCAATACAAGTGATCAGTGATCACTGGAAGAAGCGTAGACACCATATATCTGACTACCGCTAAATATATGTTGTTATGCAATGCGCAGACGTTTAATCGAAGTTCCCAGTTTTGATGGAGCATTGTGCGCCAGGAAGTAAAGAACGTGAACATTTGACGCGTGACTTCCAATGCTTCTGCTTTTCTTCACAAACAACTTTTGTAACAGGCATAAGAAATAAGGCTGGTCTAAACCATTAGACGGTGCCTGCCGTTCACGTGCTTTCTAATGATCAAAACTGTATTAATTTGTTCAGACGTGAACCAATGCGAAGCAGTACTATGCATCTAGTAGCGAGAATTGCCATGGTAGACCTTGTAGTCTTTTTCAAAGTCGACGTTCTCGATGTCGAAATCTTCTGGCTTTTCATAACGAGTTTCGGCCTTGCAGTCACACTTCACGGGTACTATGGTTAATCCTTTCAGTAACTCAAGCAGAGAGAGTAGAAGCCATGGAAAGTTTCAAACCCCACCAGTCATGTAAATAATCTTGTAGTAGGCTGGGCACAAAATCTCTTTGGCGTAGATTGCTTCATCCATTCCGTCATAGGCATAGCCTAGACCATATTTTACTGCATCATCCATGGACTCATCTTTTTCCTCATATCTATAGCCTTGATCGTACTTTTCAGCACCACCCATGTACTCATCCGTTTCCTCATAGGCATATCCGTGGCTGTGCTTGCCAGCACCATAGTTATATCTATCATAAGATTCCTTTCCATGGTGTTCTGGTGCGTTGTAGGCATTGTATGTCTTGGAGACATCGACATTCATTTCTTTGTCAACTGTGGCGGCCTTCTCCCCTTCCTTTCTTGCTGGAGCAGCAATAACGGCAGAAGAAGCAGCTAATAGAGCCAGGACGATCTACGAGACGATGTGAGAGGGTTAGCGACTGCGATCGCCAAAGTGCATGCCAGTTCTGGTAACTGCAACCCATAGCCCCCCAGAAGACTCAGTTCCAACAATTACGGTACTTACCTTTGATACCATTTTGAATTCGTAAACGTCTAGAGTGCTGAAACGAGGAACAAAGCGAACAACTGTGATCTTACAAGATACGTTTAATGCAGTACTTATACGAGTAGGCACGTCAACCTCGATGTCCAACGACACATCTTTGCCGGTTCAAAATTTCATCATTTGACGCTTGCGTTGGCACAAAACACCCCTTGGACTGTAAATTTTCGTGGTGTCTTCCGTCCTGTTCTAGTCAATCTCGCCCAGTATGCTTTCCAAGGTAACTCCACGTAATGTCTATTTATCCCACTGTCTGTTTTGCAATCCGTTACTGACTCGGCATTCTACTTTCGACAACAGACTGTCGTTGCCTTCCTAGCCGCTGCACCAGCTGCATCAGCTTCTTTGATCAGCTATTGACTTTTGGTGGTTGAAATCCTAGCCCCATACTCTTTACTCTGCGTCAGACATGATGACAAGATTCTTGGTTCTCCTACTACTCTTTGGATCATGTCGCCAAGGCATCTCGGGAAGAAACGATGAGCAGTATCAAGACGCTTACAGCCGACGTTCTCACATGCGCGGGACGTCCAACGAAGTATGAACATCATTTGTTCGATGAAAACATGTTCGCAGGCAAGGTTTACACGCACGTTTGGGTGGGTGTACGAAAAGTGCAAGTTTCATTAAAATTCCGAAATATTGGACCAGGTTTCCACGTTGGGGAGGTGGTGGTTGGATGTACCTGGTCCCTTCACGTCAGCCATACATTGTGAAGTATGGTGGAGCTCGAGTGTATGTGCGTTGCTCTCATCTCTGCTTCCTTTTGTATATACTAACGATCTTTTTGTAGCAGAAAGGCGGTCTCACAAACCGCAAAACAATATAGCCTCACGGCTGGTAAGTCACTGATGTTTGTCTCATGCCGTTGTCCAGTAGGTTCAGCACTGAGATCGTCAACCTGTCCAGCAATAGAAATAGGTGATCTGGAAAATCGCGCATACAGTCACGCCCTTGTGGCGTGGTAAGTTCTCAATTGTTGAGTTGTTAGCTCAGCTTGGTGATGTAATCTCTTTATTAGTCTTCTTAACGTCGTAGAGAAGTTGTTGTTGGAAACAATGTATTGAAGAAAGGTCTGGGATACAATCCTTTATGTACCCAACCAAACATGTCACGAAAGTGACACGTCGTGTGAGCACTACTCACACCTCCGTTGACGTGTTTGGGGTGAGGGGTATAAAACGAGCAAGAGTTGGATGCTTGACCCCTAAGTTCAAAAACTCTTGCTGAATAGATAATGCATGTATTAACATACATTATCAAAGTCTCTACTGTAGAGAAAGATAGTGTCAACTTCTCGATCAGTACACAGCACTTAGTTGCTTGTTGTAATGATCTGTATTCATAATACCTGTAGAGAAAGATAGTGTCAACTACAGGTTTAAATACAATAAATAGTTAGTTTATATGAGTAAAGATGAGTGTGGAATAATAGTGCACTCTCTTACCTTCTCGATCAGTACACAGCACTTAGTTGCTTGTTGTAATGATGAGAAGGAAAGAGAGGCAGAAAAGTGGCCTTGATATATCTCTTGAGGTCCTAACATCCTCTCAGCTCATCTAGCTCCTAACTATTGTCAATCACCAGTGGAAACATAGGTCCAAACACCACTATACTGCAACATCTACAAAACAGTGTTTCAGCCACACCAGGTGTGCGAGGTGTGCCAGATGTGTATCCCATCTCAACAATCCCGAAATAGTTAAATTGATTGGGTGTTAGGACAATGGAACCTTGATTCAGTTCACTCATTCTGTATTTTGTACCTAGCATTCTTGGCAACGAAACTAGATATGTGATATGAAATTGCGTTAGTGAAACTGATGGATATTATTAGTTTCAATACTTGTATTCGAATATTTTCCATATCTGCCAGGTGAAGGGATATCGACTATGGAATGTCATACAGAACGCCTTTACCTCTATCAGCAATGACATTTATAGAGAGTATAGTATACAGAGATCAAAGCCGTGTTGCAAGGGGGCTTTATTGAAGAATATTAAAATTGAAAATTGTTTGGATTTTCATTGAACTAGGTTTTGAAATTGATGCTCCAATCACCATTTTCGTTGATACCGAGGGAGCTAAAACCGGAGAGCCAGACTCCTCGGGTGAAAAATTTGGATATACAGTTTAATTACATACATGGTGAAGAGAAAGTGCATCCGTCTGGAGGCGGGTTTGGGCCAGAACTCTCTCTGTGCGAATTCGCGTGCGCGCGACACAGTCTCTAGGCGGATGCACTGCGCCGCCCGTCACCGCCTCGCCAGTTTTATTGCCGTGCGTGTCGCACAGGCACACAATAGGGGGCGGGAATTGCAATTCACCCATTTCCACAATCAGCTCGGCAGCATGACGGTCGTACGTAGCCTGATCCTGTCCGCTGCAGCGCTCGGATATGCGTTCGCGTCATCGTGTCGGCCACTCGCGCCTCTGTCGATTGAAGGTATGTCCCGCCCGAGTATGCATCGACGCACGCAAACTGATCCCCACGACTGTTCACATGCCATAGTAGAAGCGGAAAGCGTTGCAATGTATGTATACATATGGTGCCATTGATGGTGTTGTCGCTAATTGACTCTTTGTCTCAATTGTGCATTCCTGGGGGAATAGTGATGGAGCACGTACGTACCGTTGCGTTGACTAGAGAGTACGCATTGACTCCCCATGTCTATAGTATGGACTGCAATCCTGGATTCATGCGTATCGGTCAACGCGACGGTTCCATTGGCGTTGAGCTTCCGAGTGTCAGGCGCCGCACCACTCGATTTTGCATTACAGGTTGCCAAGACAGAGTCGGACTGTACTGAACCCGCTCAGAGTGTCGTGCCAGGTATGCATATACGACGTGGTCATCCGTGATGAGGAAACATGCTGACTCGTGACATAGAGTTATCACGCTTCGCGCAACCGGCCTCGGATATCGATGATGCATACGGTACGATGCAGAAGCCTGGAATGGCGTTCAGAGCTCTGACAAATGGACACGTGTAGATTATGAGATACCATTGAGTCAAGTGGGACGCGGATTCATTAGCCAGGTATGCACGCAGGGTCTGTATGTACATACTTTACGGTGCTCACGCCTTGCATCCACATATAGCTGTCATTGATGGACTGTGACGGATGCAGCGGCATGTACAGCTTCGAGTGCGTCCGTCTCGTTCGCGTCGACAACGATCATACGCAACTAACGCTCAGCAAAACAGGAATGTATACCTATCTACATGCCAATCCGACACGCTGGGCGCTCTCGCCAAACGAGACGTGCCGATTACCGTGGACGGCCGTTGCGGTGCGGACACCGGACAGTCCTGTGCGTTCGGGATGTGTTGCTCGCAGTACAGCTACTGCGGGAGCTCATCCGAATACTGTGGCGGCGGCTGCCAATCTGGATACGGAAGTTGTAGCCCCAAAGTACACACTCCCTTGTCAGCGCTTGCGCCAACGAAAAGCAGATACTAACCGACGCGTCCTAGAACACGGGCGCGCTGCCCGTATCAACCAACTCACGATGCGGACCCGACTTTAGCACACGCTGCCAAGCCGGCTCGTGCTGCTCAGGCGCTGGATACTGCGGCCGTTCATCCGCATACTGTGGAGACACGTGCATGGCCGACTATGGCAAATGCAATGGCGCCGCCCTGCCACGCGCACCGTCCCCCGCACCAAGTCCTGTCAAACCCAGCGGCGGCCCTTCCCCAGCACCGGCACCGGCACCGTCCCCCGTCAAGCCATCGCCTGGCGGTAACACGGTACGCTGACGTGCCCCCCCCGCAAACTGCAGTGCTCAAAAACTAAGCCGCCGCACCCGCTAGTCCTTTGACGCGCAGCTGTCATCCGGAAAAGTCATTTCACTCTACTGGGGCCAAAGTGGCACCGACACGGAAAAATCACTCAAGTACTACTGCGACCCGTCTCTCGGTCTGCGAAACACACAGGCCGATGTCCTGATCGTCTCATTCGTGTATCTCTGGCCATCAGGCACCATTGTACGTCTCGCACTTACAGGTGCACCCATACATACACTGACACCCCACCACCACAGCCCGGCACATCCTCGCCCATGCCGCTGCTCGACCTCGCAGGACACTGCGGCAACACCTACGGCTCCACCCGATACCTCTCCTGCTCCGCCATCGGCGCCGAGATCGAGTTCTGTCAAAAGCGCGGCAAGAAAGTCTTTATCTCGCTCGGCGGCGCAGACGGCAAGCTCGACTTTTCCAAATCCTCGCCCGCCCTGCTCGCAACCGCGCTGTGGAACCTGTACTTTGGCGGCACATCCGCGCCGTATAATGCATACCGGCCCTTTGGGACGGGCTCAGACGGGAAGAATATCGTGCTGGACGGTGTGGATTTCGATGTCGAGCAGGGCGCGTTGCACGGCCTTGCGCTTGTGGGCGCGTCGCTGCGGGCCTACTTCAATGCCAACGCGGCCAAAAAGTACTACATCTCGGCCGCGCCCCAGTGTCCCTTCCCTGACGAGTGGATGGGTCCGAGTCCAGGCAGTCTGCTGAGCGACGCTGCGACCAAGATTGATATCGTTGGGATCCAGTTCTACAACAAGTGCGTTGTTATGTGGTATATTATTGTTGTATGTAACACCCGCTCATCTCTCCCACTGTGTCAGTTACTGTGGTTTGTCATACTACCCTCAAGTCACGGCCGGCGACGGGAGCAATGCGTATAACTATGCGCAGTGGGCCAAGAAGTATGCGGCCTCTGTGTCGTGGGATGTGAAGCTCATCGTCTGTAAGTACATCTTCTGTGTCGCCCCTGCGCTTTCGATGCATTTTGACATGCCTGCCAGTGTAGTGGCCCCGGCTACGAGCGCTGCAGGAGCGAACTATGCAAGTCCCGACAAAATGAAGCAGATCCTCGCGTACTCAAAGAGTCTTGGATATTTTGGCGGTACTGGAATGTATGGTGTATTTGGACGGCGTATTTGTTGCGAGTGTATGTGTGCATCGACTCATAATCATTCGGCACCTCCATAGGTGGGACGCTGGCACGGATTCCAGCAGCTCGGTCACATTGGCTGGTACCTCTGGAATGAAGTTCTCGAACGCCATGAGGCAAATCCTTGACTCCATTTAAACCCGACCTCGTCCATGGTGTCTGTGTGCGTATTTATATATATACTCACTTGTTAATGTTGTATATATACTGTAATTGTAGCATACTTGCATACTTGCATTACTTGCTAAATTCTTATAATCTGACCTGATTGTAATTTCTGGGGCCCCAGTACACAATGACACCATGACTGAAGGGCTTTGATGATAGATAATAATTCTTTATCGTTGATCGAATAATTTAGTTCCGACCCTGGCAACTTTTCTGAGCGAAATGCACAAGGACGCAGTTTACTTGGATGACTTTGGATTGTACATAATGATGTCGATTGCTGATATGATATCTGCAATCGAATTATATCCTCATGTTTGGACGCGTCGAATGTTATCAAGTGGAAAGTGTGGCGGCCGGATGAGCATCTGAAGCACTACAGTGACATGCTCATGCGAGCCAGAATAGAGGCTTCTGTCGAGGTGCTCCATCTTTGACATGGCTCGAGCATCCGCTGATCTTTGACAGCTGACAAGTTCAATGATAGCGTCCCCCACCAGGAGCACTAGCTGCTCGGCTTCATTTCACTCACGCCTCTGTCCATTAAAGTGAAGCTGCAAAGTTTATTCTAGATGTACCGACCTCTTCTTTCAACCTGAACTACGATGTACGCTTCCCAGGAAGAGGCCAACAGTGTTCTACGCTGTTCGGTTTCCCACATATCTAACTATACCGATTTCGAATCGAAGATCGATACCCTGAAGCTTCTTGTGGACCAATATAAGAAAAAACTGAAAGAGAAAATATTTGAAGCCCTCACTGGATCACCCGGTATTTTCTACGGGCCTGAGAGGACCTATCCAGAATTCTTCGCAAATTGTATCTGTCACTATTATCTATGTGCTATGTGTGTGTTGTGTGAGATGATGGATGAGATGGTCATGTGACTTGTGTATATATATGTGTGTGTTTGGTCTAACGCTGTTCTTCCATGAACTCACACTGGAAGAACAGTATTGACGATAATAGTATCCCATTTGTTGGTGAGAGAGAGCGAGTCGCCGATGTACGAAAGCCATCCCGTTCAATGTTTGGCAACCGAACAACTAATACCTCATGACCACAACTTGCAGAAGCTAGATGAACTCGAACATTCGAACGAGCTTGTTGTGTCGTCAATTCGTCGAGCTTCGCTCTTACTGGTAACAAGTTATCACTCATTTCATTATGTCTGGTAGTAACATTCCGCCACCCTATCAGGGATGTTTCCTGCTGGAAGTACGATCTAAACTTTTTCGTCCGCTCAGTTGAACTAGCTGGATATACGGGCATCGATGGAAGTGTCTACGAATTGGGTGCCATTTCGCCATTAATGCATTTGTCAATTCTTTGTCACTTGCTGTCCTCCAACTCTAGAAATTATCATGAGCTTGCCGCTCAGAAGCTGGATATCATCATAGATCAAGTCTCACGCTTCTTGAACCAAGTGGTAAAGACTACGCCCTCAGGAGGTTGGGAGGAGAGAAAGATTCAAAGACTTCGAGAGAGTTTAGAGGGAATGAAAAAATCAGAAGCAGTCATCGCAACCGAGTTCCAACGTATATTGCTCAGGTCAATAAATTGGTAACGCGCGGTCTCTGCAGCGTCGAGGTACAGTTAGTCATTGTTTGCTCAATCACGATATAATTTGGCAGAAGATTATCGCAATTCATTTCTTCTCAAGTAGCGCTTTAAAGAGTTCCTAGCCGGCAGGAATTATATTCAGGAGGTGAATTTTGACCTCCTATATCATTTAGTAGGTTGGATGTCCCGTGGAAAGTTAGAAAAAATCACATGTTGATACTCATAAACATAGCGTGGAGGTACTTTAAAACTAGCCGCCACAGTGTTCATGCAACTGCCTTATCCCGAGAAGCTATCGCCCGAGTATTTGGATCTGGCAGCGTCTGTTGTGCGTGCATACCAAAAC
>QEAN01000092.1:40929-59437 GCA_006535955.1 Synchytrium endobioticum | reverse complement strand
TTAACAACTACTCCATCAGCCATTACAGCAGGGGAGTTTGGCATTATATAGCACACCCGGCGGGACAGACGAGACAAAAACACATTCGTTTTGAGTGACAGGAAGGATATATTGTGCCTATTCTACTGCGTCAGGCTTCCCCAAATGTGTAGTGTATCCATTACGCAATTCTGTCTTTGCATTTGATTGCCTCACGGGTAATCATTGTGCAGCAATAGGTAGATAAAGGGCAACACAACCTATCCAGCGCGCGTGTGAGGTAATATTCTAGTACTCCCCCACCCTTCCGATGGTCCTAATTCCGCTACGTGTAGCTGTGAAGACGGAATGGCTCTTGTTAGGAGAGACTGTTGGATCGAGTCTATGCCTGCTATTCGCTTCGAGATACTTGGCGTGCGTATATATAGTCCACGATACAGGTTTAGGATCGCGTGGTCAGAGAGCGAGTAGCCATTACACAGGAATGAGATTGCGACTTCTAGCAAACCGGGAATATAGCTTAACGGCCAGAACACTCGCATGCGAGAACTTGTGAATCCATAATTACAGTAAGATATCCCCCCGGTCACAAGACCCTATACATGACATCTATACAACTAGTCACTAGTCACAACTACATTGCAAGTAGATATCGCGAGGTTGACGAGAACTTGGCATATCCTTTGATGACTTTGTCAACGGATTCCAAGAAATCCTTTTCGGTAGCAACCTATTCATCGGTGCTGACTTGACATTCGCAACTGCCGATTTCATCCGTTCTGAAACATAGATCAGTTGGACAGCAATACGCACCTTGCGTCTGGCACGAATCGCAAACATTCCAGCCTCTGTGCAGACTGAACGTAATTCCGCTCCAGTGGCATTTGGACATAGACGAGCTAATAGTTCGTATCGAATGTCTCGTTCAACGCTCATACTGCGGGCGTGAATACGTAAAATGTTGGCACGGCCCTAGTTTACGTTATGTGAGAAGCGAGATGCTTCCTTAACGGGTTTGCTTGCATAGCGAGTACCTCGAGATCTGGCAGATTGAATTCAATCTTTCTATCCAATCGTCCCGGACGCATCAATGCAGGATCCAAGGTATCTGGTCTACGGGGACGAGTCAGGGACACTGATGGGGCGAAGGAAGATGAGAGGTCGGCTACTGTGTATGACATACCTGTTGGTTGCCATGAGCACCTTGATATTTCCGCGAGGATCAAACCCATCCAATTGATTAATGAGTTCCAACATTGTACGCTGCACTTCATTGTCACCACCTGCACCGTCATCGAATCGGGCACCTGAAAATATCCGTCAAACACTCGTGATCACACTACAAAAAAGCAGAAGAGGCGGTCACTGAACCTGATCATACCTCCAATGGCATCCACTTCATCAAAGAAGATGATACAAGCCTTTTTAGTTCTAGCCATTTCAAATAGCTCTCTGACCATTCGGGCACCCTCACCGACATATTTCTGTACCAATTCCGATCCAATCACACGAATAAAGGTGGCATCGGTTCTGTTAGCTACAGCTCTGGCACATAATGTCTTTCCTGTACCAGGCGGACCGTATAATAGAACGCCTTTTGGAGGATCAATACCCAGATTAACGAATCGTTCAGGTTGTAGTAGAGGTAATTCAACGACTTCTCGTAATTTCTCAATCTGTTCTTTGCATCCACCTACGTCAGAGTAGGTGACGTCAGGCTTTTCCTCGACTTGCATCATAGTGACAGACGGATCAATTTTGGGGGGAAGGGGTATTTGGATTTGGTATTTATTGCGATCCACGCCTACTCTCATGCCTTCTTCGATGTCAGTTGGAGCGACACGTTCACCCAGGCCCACTACGAATTTCGCGATTTGTTTCACATTGATGACGTATTTGGCGTCTTCCCCTTCAGCAGCAGATATGATTTTTGTGCATCTGGCTACTTGGAGGGGATGCTCTTCGCCCATTCGTTGCTTGTCAGCAGGAATGTCCCATAGGTTCGGGGGGGCTAACCCCGTGTCAGATTCCTTGACGCCCATTTTCTCGTTGATTCGTTTCTGGGTTTCCTTTAGATCGCCCTCAATCTTCTTCAGTTCTCTGGCATATGAGCCTTGGCCCTAGAGCCATGATGGTGCTTTGGGTCACATGCTCATATGCATCAGATTAGCACTTACGTATGTCTTGAGCAATGCAATGTCACCTTCATCCAACACTGAATTGAGAATGGAAGCAAGTAAGCAAAGTGATGTGGATATGCCAAGGACAAGCATGTACCTTTGATCTTTTCATCATCTTTACCATCGGCATCGTCCTTCTTGTCCCCTACAGCAAGTGGTCCGCAAGGAATGTCGGTCAGCCTCCGCATCCACATCCACGTAACATGTAATAGTACTGACTGACATTTCTCCCAGTTTTCCTTTGGAGACATACTGTATGGTGTCTGCGCTGCCTCTATGCACGTGATGGATGATGATCGTGCTCGTTGGCTTGACTGTCACGATGTGCGTGTGGGCTCGCGGGGAGCGTAGCATAGTACAGTAGGAGACGGGGATGCGGGGGA
This sequence comes from Synchytrium endobioticum, assembly GCA_006535955.1. Classification (NCBI taxonomy): domain Eukaryota; kingdom Fungi; phylum Chytridiomycota; class Chytridiomycetes; order Synchytriales; family Synchytriaceae; genus Synchytrium; species Synchytrium endobioticum. The sequence goes on along the minus strand of QEAN01000092.1, from coordinate 56,895 downwards.
GGGTCGGAAACGGCACGAGAGCCCGCGTGTTGTTGTATCTGTATCGACTAGCGTGCACATGCGCGTGGTTGTCGCAACGCAAACATAGCAGCCAACCAGCCTAGCCTAGGCTGGCCACCGCCACCGCCACCGCCCGGCGAGCAAGTATCACACACATATATATATATATATAGCTGCTGCTGCTGCTCCACCAAACACAATGTCATCGTCCTCAGCAGAAGCTGAATCTGAGCCAACCAATAGGAAGGAAGCAAGTGATAAACAGGCAGCATTATCCTCATCGTCTGCATCGTCAGTCGACAACAAGGAGAATGGCAATGCCACTGCCTCTACTGCCAATGCGGATGGGCCACCAGCATCAAGTGCCGCCGCTATCGATGTAAGTGCAGCGCAACATGTGATCATAATGTCTGGGTATGTTGAGACCCAGTACCTATTCATATCCTATGTACTAGCAAGCGACAATGGACCATCTGACCGAAGCAGAGAAGATTCTGTCGGATCTCGTCCACAAAAAGAAGCAACTCGACAAACAGCTGGCTGGTGTAGAAGCAAGCATATACGCACTTGAAGAATCCTATCTAACAGACACGCAGCAGTACGGCAATGTCGTCAGAGGATTTGATGGATACCTCCACGGCAGGCCAGACAAAAAGAAGTACAAAATCAATGATGCCGATCGTCTATTTTCTCATTCTTCCGTCACGTTCCAACATGTAAGTGTGTCGTCCTTTAGGTGGCGTCGCTCGGACTTGATGGTGTGACTGAATCCCGCCACGCGCTCCTTAGGCGCTGGAAATCAAGGCCCGTGAAGAAGGGTACATGCAGGAGGAAGAGGAAATGTTTCATCGCAGAAAGAAGTCTCGTTACTTATATGAATAGTACCCTATGTTTGTAGGCAGCATTATATTAGTAGTGCTGACATTCTAGTATATTGCAAGCACGTCCTTCGTATCGACAAATATGTATGTCGAATTGTCTGATAACAACATGTAGAATTATCAATGTAAATAGAGCCATGCTGCTGCTGTAAGTATAACTTACTTTCAAGACTATCCAACTGCGCATTTCACCAACGCATTGTTTCAACGCTAAGCAGTGGGTAATAATCTTCTTTCAATGGTTTCGACTCGCGGTTCTGACTAGTCGGACTGGTACATGGGGTCCTGACAGCGCCATAAATCATGGTTGGTATTAATGAGCGACAAAAAAAACCGGACAGTAGCTATGGTACAGACGTCAAGGACGTGCAGCGAGACAACATTGGGCTGTCAGTACGTTACTTTGTATTCTAAAGTAGTAAATGGAGATAGTAATAAGCGCCAGTTTCAACGACATATAAACCTGGTATCATTGAATGGTGTAAAATAAGTTGGAGGGATTTGTGAAATACGTTTAGTCTATTGTTCAATCTGTGATCAATAAGCACCAATTGTTAGATCCAGCGAGAACGGAATCGGATATGTGCAGTATTCCATGATACCTAGAGAATATTGGGCGTATATTGAGATGTTGTCAAGATTGTATTGAGTGATAAGCAGGGTGCTGGGTGTATATAGTGCTATTCCCTGCACCTGCACCTGCAATTACTTTATTCGATCCAGCGAGAACGGAATCGGATAAAGTAATTCAACTATGATCTAACTAGTGGTCTGTCCTTCTAAACACCACCGGCCTACCCAGTCCAGCCAACATGCTTTCAGTGATTCGCAGCATGTTGCACGTGCTGAGTTGATCACAATTCCAGCAGGTGGGTTGACTGGGACTGTTGTGGTACTGGTTGATGGAACTATCGGAACTATCAGTGGAGTAGGTTGCGACTGTGAAATTACTTGACTGGGTGGTTGTTAAGATAGAATCGAAGGCGCAAATGGACCAGCAGGTATAATAGAATGCGGAGCACCCCAACCCATAGGATGTACAAATACGTTTATGAATGCAGACGACAGTGATTAAATGCTTAACCATTTTAGCATCCCGTAAGGTTCTTGGAAGAGTTGATTGCGAGGACTCGTATCCTCTTCTAACAACTTTATTTGGTACTTCATACAAGCAGGTGAATAACACGCGTGCGACTGTACGCGTGTTATCAAAGAGTTCACTATTCTGAGACTTAAAAATATAATGTAGTCTGCTCAATCAGTCAACACTCTAAACCGATCTTCTATTTCCTTGGTTAATTTGGTAAACTTGTCCTTGATGGCTGCTTCTCCTTGCGCAGGATCCTACGCCGCATGGCAATTTAGTTATACGCCAAAGCAACAAGGACCGACGTTAGACGAACTTACTTCAAACTTCATAGAACTCAGTTTGTAAATTACATCCGCCATAGACTCACGAATTTTCGCCCATGTCAATTGCCCAGATGATGCTTCTACCGCGTGTGTAGCTTGTTCATGGAACCCCATCATATTTCTCAACATGCCGACTGTTTTGTAAAAGGGACAGTAACGATCGTATGCCGAATAACCGTTTTGTTGCAGAAAATCATCCTTGATGATTTTGGCCACGTCTAACGTGATCTTGTCTGTTTCCGCTAACGCAGACTACAACGAGAGAAAGAAAGTTATTCACAGGGCAAAAGAGCGAGACTCTTTCATGCCTTTTTGAGGGACAATAGCCAACACTCACCTTTCCAACGAGCTGCACGATCTCGGCCAGATCTTCTTCATTTTGCAGAATCTCGCGACACTTTGTTCTGATACCCACCCAATCGGGATCGAAAGATTCATAGTAAGGATCTAGCGCTTTCGTGTACTTGGAATAACTGATAGACCAATTCACAGATGGGAAGTGTTTACGTTGGGCAAGTTTCTTGTCCAAGCCCCAAAAGACTTGTACAATACTGAGCGTAGCTGCTGTAACTGGATCTGAAAAGTCACCACCTGGGGGTGAGACGCTATGGGGAGTCCAAGTGCTTAAGATTTGATGGAGCGGGCTCTGACGATGTACACAAAGATAATCAAAAGCACTTACGCTCCTATAATGGATACGGAGCCATTACGTCGGGGGTTACCCAAACATACGACTTTACCGGCTCGTTCGTAGAAGGACGCCAACCGGGCACCAAGGTAGGCAGGATAACCGGAATCTAGAATATGAAGGGTGAGATGATCCTTTGATAAGACACATACCGCTGATTACTTTGGCCATGGTCAATCACTCACCAGCAGGCATTTCAGCCAAACGGCCAGATATTTCACGCAAGGCTTCAGCCCAACGTGAAGTGGAATCCGCCATCATGGCTACGTTCTTGCCTTGATCACGGAAGTATTCTGACAGTGTGATACCAGTGTAGATAGAAGCTTCACGAGCAGCGACTGGCATATTGGAGGTGTTGGCTACCAATGTAGTTCGTTTCATAATTGACTCCTCTTTTCCTTGGACTTCGATTGATAGCTGTTGCTGATTGGAGTGGGTGACGAGTGCAAACAAAGGTTTACACAAGGATGCTTGCCTCTGGGAAGTCCTTCAATACTTCGGCCATTTCGTTTCCACGTTCACCACATCTACATATCGGCACTAATATGAGCATTTAACTTTTTATTTCACAACCATAGACGATGAACGTACCCAACGTAAACAATAACGTCCGAGTTTGAGAATTTGGACACAGATTGTGATATGACAGTCTTTCCACAACCGAAAGCACCAGGAATGGCCGTAGTACCACCTTGTACACATCTACAGAAAGAATGATTTATTGCATCATTTAGCAAGGAAATCTCATTGAGTGTTTGATTGAATACGCACGGGAATAGTCCATCCAATACACGTTGACCGACAAGCAGCGGATAATCTGCCGCCAATTTATCGGTGACTGGTCTTGGAGTTCTGACGGGCCACATTTGCAACATGGTATATTTGCTCTTCACCCCTTCAAATTCGACTTCAACCACGGGTTGCTATGTTGACAGTACCAAGTAAGCCAAGGCAATGGACTAGTGCTTAACCATGGCTCCTGGACTTACAGTGATATCGTATTGACCTTGAGGTGCAATATACGTGACGGTACCCAAAGCTTTTGGTGGCAGCAGGATATTGTGTGTATTGACGAGGGTGTTTTCAAAGACTTTACCAAAGATATCGCCGCCAGTTATGTGATCACCGACCTAGAATAGGAAATGAATCAACAGGAGGGTAAAAGTGGTAATTGTGACCGCCCTGTACCTTGACATTGACAGGCTCAAAATCCCAAGCTAATTTTTTGTCCAATGCAGGCGTATTGATACCACGTGGAATGTAGATGCTTTGAGCGATTTCTTGAATACTCTACAAGAGTAGATTTTGTGTATCAGATTCACCAAGGGCTTTGCGAATGTTTGAGGCAGAAATGCTTGCCTGTAATGGACGTTGAATACCATCGAAAATATTACCCATTAAACCAGGTCCTAACTCGACTGATAATGGCTTTCCTGATCTCAGCACGGGATCTCCAACGGTCAAACCGGCTATTATGGAAAAGGCGTGAGCACAAGAAAGGCAAGGTAAAGGTGGGAAAGGAGTCCGTACATGTCTCTTCGTATACTTGAATGACCGCCTTGTCAGCATCAATACGAATGACTTCTCCAACTAGCTCCAGATGACCGACACGAACCTGAGACAGGGTGGGGCCATTAATTTGCATGAACATTGATGTGTAGCTAGAGCAGCTAGGTAGCGGATGCGAGGGGGGCACGTACCAGTTCGTACATGGCACAGCCGATCATTCTCTCAGCGATGACGACTATCATTGCAGATAATGGCAATGTAAGCACAACGTAGTGCGTCCTTGTTGCCTCGTGGATGGGCCGTGTCGTAGACTTGGTCCATGGAGTCCTTGATGAAATGCCATTGATGTTTGCCATGTACCTGGACCAGAAACGGAGTAAATCAATCCGAATTGAGACTCTCTGTCTTCGTCTCGTATTTTTGGTATTCCAGCTCTGGCATTTTCTAGCGCTCCGGCCTGTATTGCGAAGGATTAGGATCAGGATCAGATTCCCAGCGACGGCATAGGGCAGATTGCGACCCGCACAGAGGAGACGGAAGTGGATATGGCCCGCTCTAGCTCACTTACCATGGTGGGTTACTGTCCTATGGCACTTATCAGAGGGATTTGGTCAACGAAGTGAGTTTGGTCGCTCGACGCGGACATGGCGAGTGTCAGTCGCATGGTGCTTGATTTCGCTCAAGACTACAAAACGAGAGCCCCGGCGGCCACATAGTCGGCAAGGCGCTCGGCGACGTATTGAAACAGAGCGCACAGGTCCTGCTCTGATCGACCGCGCAAAAATGGGGGACATCAGCATCGTGCATGAGCGATAGGAAGAGGCCATCAAGCACCCACCACGAGGGGCTATCGCCGGCAACGCATTTCTCGCTCCAGCGCCCCTCCCCCTGTCGCAGTGCTCACACCCACAACCACAGGCGATTTGATCCGCTCCCTGCTTATCCAACTCGAGCTGGCCATTAACGCGCTCAACAAACTGCTGGTCACGGACGGAAATGGTGCGCATTTGTTGACATTTTGCCGCATCCGCTCGGTCCCGTCCCGCCCCGCGCACACACTCGGCCATTGTCGGGCCATTGAACGCACCCTGAACACGTCAGAGACATATCTCGAGAACGGGGAGCTGAGCGTGGGACAGCGGCTGCGCATCATAGACCGCATGTACCTTGATGTATAGTGGATGTGAACAATAGGCTGACATCTGGCGGGTGGCCGTTGGCGTTGGGCTTGTCGAACTACGCCTCCTTCTCATCAGCATACAGCAGTGTATCGGCCGTCGTCGCTTTTTATGTTTATTGTATGTGAAAAACCTTCTCAGTCGACTGGAGGGTTGTGTTTGACGATCTAATCGACACCCAGTAGAGCTTCCCATGTCATAGGCTTGCAAACATTCTGCTTGCTTCATCTCCATATTTCCGCTGAACACAGATAGGTACTTTCCGTCTAGCTCGGTGACATGCAAATCATTGTCTGACATTTCATAATCCAATTGATCAATCCAACACTGTACAATCTTGGGGACGAATACAGGGGTCGTGTGTATGTATACAATGCTGTCAGCACGACCTGCTCCAGCCCCGTGGCGGCGAAAGCTCTATCTCAGACAGGACTATCCTGACAACTATGTGGATCCTGCATTCTTGCAATTCCTCAAACAAAAAAGTGCTCATCTTCATGTCAACGACTCAATGAGCTCCCATGCTGACCTTCCCCCCCCCCCTCAAACATAACTGACATAGGGAGTGATGCAACACCACTGGCCTACTGGATGCTAGTCATACAAACAGGTGCAATCACGCAACAGATTGCAACTACCGTCATGCTCGTATACTGTTTCGCACAATTATACACTCAGAGATTGAGCCCTGTCTTCCTGGTATCCTTGGGATTGCTAGTAGCCGGTTTCACATCTTTGATAATATGCCTGTCGCACCCTACCCAGCTGCACGTACTTCCTGAACGAACAGGTATCGAGATGATGCTTCAAGTTGGTTTTTGCTACTTTCCCATCCATGGCCATCCCATGAAATCCTGATGAAGCGTTAGGTCTAACGCGTCTACGAGCTGTAGTACTTCTTCTGGCCTTGTTGTTACTCCTCTCGCCCGTCTTGAAAACATTGACTCAAGACACCTCTGAAGACACTCTCTACGCACTCACCACTCTTCTCTTTGTATGCAACTGCCTCTTTCATGACTTCAGTACGGAACAACATGCTACCTACAGGTAGCTCCAGGCCTCTTCATGCTGCTTGTCTGCCTCAATATGCCCTGACCCGGTTTACAACCCAGATTTCCTGACTCTGTCTCAATCAACGCTGCTATATTCGCATCAGTATTATTAGCCTCTCGCTTATCCTCGTCTCTACATGTTTTTGCTCTGATGCTTACTTCCATCAAGTTGTTTGCCTTGTTGCCTGCATTTCGGAGGGTCGTCAGGGTAAGTCATTGGTGCTCTTATTTCTATATTTCTTTATAACTATATTTCCTTTGACCCCTATGACAATAGAGACAATCAGGCATGTTGAATGTGGCACTCACGAGTATGATGATTATGGTCTCTGTGCTCATGCTAACGAGCCTGTCAATACCTATCGCTTTGATGTACTTGATGACATTGGCGTTCGTGACTTTTCTTGGACCTGGCATTTTAATACGAATTCACAGATACAAAAAGTAAGCCCTGGTTCCTTGACTAGAGTGTTCAGTACTGTGCTCACAGACTTGTATTAGTCAATTTCATGGCCCATGGGATGAAGCGAAAATGACTCGTAAAACCCAATAGCCCGTCGATATGGCAGTATCAATGGAACGCTGCAGACACGCACCAAACTGCTTTGCACACATATACCTCCAAGCTAGAGTATAGCCCAAATAATATGGTCGTATCCCTTCACTGTTGGAAATATATTCACCATGACGAATGACTCAACGTTCACAATAACCAAACATCACTGAACATCATATAAATACCCGTCGCGAGAACTGGTGCCTTGGTCGAGAGATTGCCACCACATCAAGTCTAATATACTGTTTGAAATACATGCAGGGTCCATCAAGATCGTGCCCTGTCGCTCCAGTAACCCCCAAATTGGTGATTAGCGCATATGGACGAACAGAGATACTTTTATCGAATTTGTTGTTAGTTAACGCGACATGTTAGGCAAAACTGTGCTGTTCATATCTTACAAATTAGATACAATTACATCTATCTACAACTTGTACCATGTTCAAATCTACCTTGATAAGAAGCAATCGTTACAGGGCAAAGGCCTTTCCGATAGTCGCAAGACATTGCCTTAGAAGCTTGATTAAATCCGAATGCTCTGAGAATATGCTATTCGTATTTGTCGCTACGACTGCAAAGACGTCACAAATGTGTGGATACAGTGTGAATAAATGCGCAGAAGAACCCGACAAAACATTTCGTTTCACAGGATCTACGGCGTGATATGATATCAGAAACAGACATACCGATACGAGAACGCAAGGATGCTACAGCTTACTGGCCTCCTGATCGGGTAAGAGGATATTCGGATATAGCTGCAGGTGCAAGAGAGATTCCAGCATAAAGATGAGATCTCGATAGCATTTCCTAATGCTGAAATTTGTGAAACTCCGAGGAAAGCATGATCACCAGATTATTCGGTGAGGTTACTTACTTGGGGATCGGCACATGGCTACCCAAAGCCAGCTGGTTTTTAACAAACGCACTTAACGTCGTCTCCACCACAGAATGCACCAACACTGGCCCCAGCACACCGGCGACCCGAGGATTCACATCATCAACTGATGAGCACAACCTACATAAAGTGCCGAAACATACTCTGGAAAAGACATCTCGATCATACGAGACTGGAGTCGTTTCTGGGGAGATCTTACTAACTTCTTCTGTGCTGGTGGCCACTGGGCGCAATTTGGATACTTTACATGGGCCACCTGCGGATACCAACCTTTCGGATTCGTTCCACTCGTTTTTAGCTGCTCGTTGGAGCATGGTGGCGAATCGGCTCAAACATGTATCTGGTACGTATGTTGGTGTGAGTCTGGGGATTATATCACTTTCGAACTTGGATAAAAGTGACTGTTCAAACGCTATATCTGCTGACAACTCGTCTTCTGTGATGGTAGGAATGGGCAGCCTGTTGAGTTCGACTTAGCCTTTCACACTAAGTTTGAAGGATCAAGCCGGTAAGACACTCACGTGGAGCCAAGGAAGAACACCTCAAAAGACGTCAATATCGAGTCGAATAAGTCTTCAAACTCAGTGAAGTGTGACCTCCCAGCTCCTAGCCGTAAATGCCTATAAGTACAAGTTCGCGGGTGCTGTAGCAGTGTTCTCACCGATAAACTCAGAGACGTGGTCCAACGCAATATTAGATACGGATAGGCACACATTTGCAGCGGTTTTCCACAGAGGAGTTGTATCGCGTTTGCCAACTTCGGGACAATCGTACTTGCGCTGCATAATCACTCCGAGCTCATGTACGAGCTTGTTGCAGGACTTGGTTTCGTAAACCTCATATCTTGCACCAAATCTTCCCAAGAGTGAAATGGATTGTTGCATCGCTCTTCTGGATAAAGCAATATACCTGTGTGTGTGCACAAATTAACCATGATCCGAACAGCAACACAGACTTGAAAGCTACGCCTACGTACGTGAAGCCCTTGCCTGGTTCGGTAGCTCCGTTGCTAAGGTTGTTTATACTACCGGGTAGAACAACAATTCTCGGTGCCAAGGGCAAGCTAATCAAATGAGCTAAAAACATGATACAAACATCTGGCTCGCCAAGCACCATTTCAGACGCCTGATCACATAACATGTTTATCAAGTCAAGCACAGTGATTTGAAGCTGTGTAGGATTTTCCAGATCGTTGATCATGTCAGCTTTCAATCTTGAGATGCTTGTGCCAGGAATAGGTCGTGAATGATACATGATAATACCAGCTAGTATATCTAAAATCCGGTGGATATCAGCTGCAACGAAACGGGATTTCATGGGTCGGTATATGTCTGGAAATATGTAGGCGTACTGCTGTAATACATCTTGACTAAAGAACCCCTGCACAATACCAATTGAGGGACTGCGCCAGCAAGAATGATCATTTACTATTGTCGGTTGACCTCCTTCTACCGGAGATGCAGCCTCAGGATCGGATGCTTCCTTGACTTCTAAAATACCAAGACCTAAATCGCACCATGTATTCCATAATATCTCTGCCATTACACTATTCTCATGCTGCCGAGACAAGATGGCTTTTATACTTTGAAGTGCAGCCATTGCGACTTCCATACTGCCACTGAAGCACCAGTGCTTCAAGTATCGTAAAAATTTGGTCCACATACCTCCGAAATCATCACCTAAACCTACTAAAACATCCTGAAAATCCATAAAACACTTGACAAAGCCTTGCAATGTCAGAACTTTTGTTTCATCCCACTGCTTAGTCGTTGCATTCCTACCAACTATAGAGCTAGTGGGGGATCCAATTAACGGTGATCCGGAAAAGCTACCACGATTTTCAGAAAAAGCCGACCCGGTCTTTGCATTTTCAGCTCGATCACTCGATAACTGGATATGTTCGAGAAGTGGAAACATGACATGATATATGCACTCTTTCCAAGCGTCGAGATTGAGTCTGGCTCCATTCATGCTGACAGTCCTGAACAAACTTTGACTAGCCCCATTACGTACTTCCGGACGTGGATCTGAGCATAACTGCGATAGCTGCTTCAGGAGTATGTGCCACATAGACTCGGATAGTGTTGGTTCCACAGTCCTTTCCGCCTTCTGGACTGGTTCGAGTACAAATTTCTGACTATTCTGCTGATCACACTCCCCAGAATCATTATTATTCCGTACAGCCTTAACAGTGGCTGCAGTGTCAGTCGACTCCACCTCCTCTTCCTTTTTCTGTTCTGCATCAACAACCTGGCGGTCTTTTTGTCTCAACACGAAATCACTGATACTCCAAAGCAAACCAATGCAAGTCAACGCAATATTCAGATCGTCCTGTTGCGAGGCAAAAAGGCCCACTACTTCTATACAAACAACCAATGACTTTGAATCCAACAGACCTAAAAAGTCTGCACAAATCAATTGTAATGATGGAAATCCCAGTCTCACTAGAGCCACAGTCTTGGAAGCCGAGAGGGTCAGTGATGGTGCTACCTCGGCTGTTTCTACTGCAATGACAGAGGCGGTTGGAGTGCTAGCTAAACCACCATTACTGCTGTCCGAAAAAAGACGTGTCTGTCTCTTTTGACGGTTTATTGGTGGCATACAACTCGCCAATACTTGAAACACAATCAACCAACTTTTGGATAGCTTTTGACCACTCAATTGTAGCAGCTTATTCAGTGTATCTAGGCCTGCCTTCTGTACTTCTATAAACCATGTTTGGGATCGTAGAGCTCGTTCTCGTTCAGTATCGACATCGTTTGGGTCGTCCTCTATAACAATCATCAGTTTCTTTAAAGTTTCTAATATCTTGACTTCATTGCTTCCATGACTCAAATCACAACGCTCTGCGGCGGCCGTTATAATCTCTTGTAGAGTACCACAGGCCAAGGCTCTTGTAGATGTTGATGTAGACGTGGAGTGGATCACTTCGATTAAGCTTTTGGTCAACGGATCCCACACAACGTACAATCCATCTGTGTTTCGGTTCATCAGGTGGTGAACTCCTTGTAAAGAAACATCATGGAGTTTGGCTATAGCGAATGTTGAACCTTCGGTCGGTCTTGCTGTTACTGGCGTTGACGGTGTGGCTGAGGAAGAACCAGCCGCTGATTGTACTGCTAGCCTACAGAGACCCATAATGAACTCAGCAAATGGACGATTTTCCATGGTGGGTATCAACTCATACAGTTTTTTTGTTCCCTGCAGCAACGTCAGGAAATGGTATTCTACCGACTCAGAGTTGGCAGCCACTGACAATGGTATCTTCTCAATGGCAGTTGGGCTAACTGCATTCGATATAGATCGAACTCGCAAAGCGGCGGCTATATGAGGCGGCAGTAACGGGGCTGTCGGTGTATCTGCTAGTAGGCCACCCTCACTAGCGGCTCTCTTTCCAAACTTCCCAGATTGAACCATACCTTCTGCTATTTGAATGGTTTCTAAAATGACAAACCAGCCGTTTTCGTCCAGGACCGATGCCAATGTTTGCGTTACTGTTAATAGGGCTCGTAAACATGCTAGATTTCGATCTGATAGGAAGGTAGCAGCTGGCGTAGATCTTGGTGCATCCTTCACATCCAAAATAGGTACAGGTACACAGCATTTACATAAAGAGATCAGCATTGCATCTCTTTGCGAAGCCAGGCCTAAAAGCCCCGCAACTGACGCAAAGTTTGTGAAGCCCTTGACTATTTGACCAAAAAGGTCATCATCCATGGCAGAATTCATCAGGAAAGAGAATGAGGTGAGAATGGCTCCCCAAGATGTATTCGCCATTTCTATAGCTAGGAGAATGTCTGCTTGATACTTGGGATCTGGCTCTGGTCCAGCCGTTAACTGTATTACCGGTAATACAAAAGATGCTTGGGCTTCGATGGCACCAAGAAGGCACTGGGTCGCTAAGTAGATAGGATACAAATCCGGTATGGATGGGGGATCTGCTTTGTCAAGTTGTTCGATGCTAATTTAAGATTGTAACCAAGTCAAAGAGGAAGAATAGTACTCTGGGTTTACAACACTTGCCATGGTATTCTCATACTACATGACGACCCAGATAAAGTGCAATCGTCATTGCCCGAGAGAGGGCTGCTGGAGGGCGTACCATCCAAACTCGTTCGTGTTTTAGTGGTGAGTAGGTTTGGCCCATCGGCAACAACAAATCTACTGAAAGCGTTGATAACCTCTTTGAATACTTTTACTGATTGGTCGGCTGCGTCATACGATCTAAAAATTGATCTACATGTGTATTGCCGCGCTTCGTCAGCTAGGGCGTTTAAAGATAGGCTTCCCGTTGACTTGCCTTAGCAGACCAGAATCGGAGCAAAACGTTCTATACAGCTCCAGTATCATCACCCGATGCCAGAGTGACACTTCGGGATCCAAATTCTTTGCCAGTATCGAAAGAAATATCTCGCACTCCATGACCTACGGGAATGGTTACGACCAGCCGCTGGACGTAAACGTCTATGAGCTCACCAGGCTTTGTTGAAAGTTGATTATGATGACTTTCACTATCCTCAACAACCTAACAGTCAATGCAAAATCATTCTTTTCTGGGAAGAGTTTGATGACCATGGGACATATTCTGTCCCTCAATGTATGATTCAGCTCGACATTCATTCTGAACTGGTCTGCATGATCTGCCAACACAGCTTCGACCAATTCAAGACCAAGATTTCGTGGCAGTGTGGCTATACCAAGGAAACTTGCGGGATCGCCGACCGTCAAGTTACAGATGTCACTAAATAGAGCCTTTGCATCTGATGCGCACATTCCGGAATCTAGGGCGTTCGAAGCAAATTAGTGAGCTTCGTGGGAGAGATTACGCGGGTCGAGGGTGTGCATACCTGCTGACCCTGAAGCTTCTGCAGCTTGGACTTTCTCAAAAAGATGGATTAGTATCTGCCTTAGCGTAGCAGCAGCCTACATCGAGACGATATCAGAATAGCGACGCCGTCAACATTGACATCATATGTTTGATACAGAGTATTACGTACGGCGTGATTGACAATCCGGTCTTTAGTGATTTGCAACCTGAAACACAGCAGTAACGCCTACGTTCAATATTGTTTTTGAACTGATCAATGCACTATCGGCTACTCGAAGCAAGTCAACCAGGTCGTACATCAGCCAGCAGCGTCCCGTGGATATTTGGAAAATTGGTCAACAGCTTCAAAATAGTTTGTAACACTTTCAGTTGTAACTCTGGTACTCCGTTCATGACTTCAGTCAGATTCTGCAGCACGTCGGGTATGCAGTTCTACATTGGGCAAAGATAATTAGCATTGCATCGGCCCGAGAATGTACGTCCAAAGCACGGACCTCTGGAATTGCAGAGGAAGCAATCATTCTTTGAATGCAGCCAACTGCGAGATGCACCAGCTTGGCATTCTTTGTATCGCATGACTGTAAGAATGGTCTCAGCACATCCCCAGTAGCTTGCAAGTCTATGAGGAAGAAAATCAGGGCGTACTATGTCATGGTCGCTAAATGTCAAATGTATTTACCAGCAATAACTGACTCGGTTTCAGCTTTATCCTTCAGAGACCTGAGTACGTACAGAGCCTTGTCCGTTTCCTACCATGCATGGCAATTAGCATCGCATCGATAATTTGGATTCGGCGAGGTACTGTTCCAATGGTCAAAGTTACCTACATCCTTGATCTCTGGATATTTCTTCTTGGCCTCGCTGGATAGATGGATCAGATCATGCTGCAACAGTGCTATCAAGCCGCCAGAACCTGACGCCATCGTTGCTGCCCTTGCTTCCTGTTCTGGATGCGTGTGTCAAGGCAGAACGGACATGATGTGTTCTATGTAGGATTTTGTGGGATGCACGCACGGTAAAGGCGGCCAGAACTGCCAGTCATGTACATGTAATGCGTGGAACGATCTGTTACGTCAAGCTTTGCATCTGGTCTTTCTAGATCCGATCGCCTCCTTCGTTCCCACCACCGTACGCTTTATTTACAAATACAAACTACTGTACATGCGTTGAAGCGGCCGACCACCATCTTGTTAATCCACCCGATGAGCCTTCCTCTCCTTCTTGCCCTTTCGTGCCACCATCGCTGAATTTAGCCCTGGTACGCTGGTGAAAACTTCAGCCAAAGGCACCTCGGTGGCACGAACAGCTGGGTCCCTGATGCCTCTTGCCTCACGGGATATCGTTTGTTTGACCTTGATCCCGGATAACTCCTTTCGTAATGTCTTGGCAGCATGTGCAGTCACAAGTGGGCAGGCTGTCAAGTCCAAATAACGCATGTTGGGGAAGTTCCGGACGGTATACGGTACAGCCGCATCCGTTATCTTAGGACACCCTCGTAACGATAGTGACCGTACGTTTCCAAGATTTCTCAATGCCAAGATTCCCTTGTCCGCAATTTGTGAACAGAAGGAGAGAGATATACACTCGTATGGTGCTGCGTCGCCGACGCTCAAATGGCTCAAACCAGCGTTGGTGATCTGCTTGCAAAAGGACGCCCTGAAGTATCTTAGGTGAGTCAATGCTACCACTGCTAAAGGAACGTGTAGTGGAGGTGGTTGGAGAGGATGGAAAGCAGGCTATAGAAGAAATAGAAGCCTGGGTGGATGCTTCCCTGGAAGATGATTCATCAAGCCCTCCACCACCGGTACAGGTGTTTTATAAAGTAAATAGGTTGCTACCAGGCCCCTACCGTTGGTCTATCGTTCCGCACACGTCTTTTGGAGACGGATATGTGACGATGAGCGAGGAGTGTCTATTTGATTTACTCTTTGACATTCCGTGAGTATTTGCTTTTACTTGTTTACCTATTGCTATTTCAGTCTTAGAACCTTATCTCACATCATATTCATGTAGGTCTTTCCAAAAGACTGTGCGAGAGGTGGCCGGTGTCGGTCCTAAAATTAGCAAGATTGCAACAAGAGCGGCTTTTATGAAGAATCCCTCTAAAGGTCGTCTGTTGGACGAGGTATTCTTGTTGCCTCCGGAGATGCTGGCCAAGAGCAGATATGTGCTGGACGATAGCCCGCGTCGCTACGTCCGCACACCCAGCTTCAAGACTAATGGCTTGGTCTTGTCTCTTCTGTGGATCGACACCACCAGCAAGCCGCCGCCGCCCGATCGTAAGGTGGAAGATGCCATCAACCTACCCAACATCTTCCACAACAAGACCTTGCAATCGACCCACCAAGATGCCTGGATTATAGCGATAGATCCCGGGGCGACCTGCATTGTAGGTGCAGTGGCCTATGACCCCAACCACCCTGATCAACGACGTAATTTAGCCGTCACCACCAAATGCCTTGCCGAACCCGAACGGCGTTACAGAAATTGGCTGGAGGCCAACAAGCCGGAAGCCATTTGCACAGCCGAACGGGAGTGCACCAAGTCCGACCAGGAGACTTGGGCCGTCTTTCGAACGCTTTGTCACGTCATATGATATAGCGCGTACTTATTATAGCTCCACAAAGTACAAGAGGAAACGGTGGGATGCCGACAAGGCTAAACGGGGCGAGTTAGATAGGGTGTTAGAAGGCATTGTCAACATGGTGGGCGAGTCCATGGGCCACAAGTTATCGGGTGGGAAGCAGGTTATAGTGGCCATAGGAATGGATGACTTCACTTCGGCCAAGTCACGCCACGTTATGTTTACCAGGTACCTCATCCGCAAGCTCCGGCCTCTTGGATATACCATTGTGGGGGTCAATGAGTATTATACATCCAAGAAGTGCCCGTGTTGTCAGGAGTTTGTGGAGATGCCAGCTATGCGCCGCTTGTATTGCCGTGGTTGCAACAAGTGGTATCACAGA
>QEAN01000092.1:0-31023 GCA_006535955.1 Synchytrium endobioticum | reverse complement strand
GCGTATACACTCGGTGCGTCATTCCGTTGCTCTCGAGACGCCTGGCTGACGGATGCGCCACGAAGTCATTGTAGAGCTGCTGCTCGACGCAATCCCGGCATCCCTCCTCCGCGTGGTTGTCGTCGGCGTGCTTTACACCGTCCTGGTGCATGCAGTCATCGTACCATCCGCAATGCCGTATTTGGACAAGATCGCGAAAGAGGATTAGTAGTTCAAACCACGCAATAAAAATGCAGACATTGAATTTTCATTATGTAGCAAAAAGCTTTCCTGCAAGTGAAAGCAATAGATCTTTTAGTGTTTGATGTAATATGGTATCATCTTGATTTTGTACCAAGTGTCACATTTTGGGTCAACAGCGGGTTTCATTATTTTATGAATTTCAGTAATATCGAGGCGTCTAGTCGCGGATGTTGCGCCTTTCATTGTGTTGCTTGTTGCGACTATCAAGTAATCCGGAGACTACCACGTACAAGTACCGACGTGACAGAGGACTTTGTACCAGGTGTGGAATGGCGAATCATGACGCAACGAAGTGTCTAACCTATCCATTGACTGGAGAAAGCGGAGCAACGGTACCAGGTCGAGTCTACTTTGACAAATGGTTGAAGTTAAAGGAGGGATATGAGAGAGAAGGAAATGATTCACGCTATGCATAGTCTGAATATAGATAATAATACCGATAGTATGGATGTTGACGAAATAAACCAGCACCAACTCTACCTCGCCACTGTGTACACACCATCAAGATATAAACAACAGTTCTACCTCCAGTTCACCATTTCGCGGAAGACCAAAGGATATGTGCATGGGCAGGCTCTGCTTGATTGTGGTGCATCACGCTCTTTTATGAGTAAAATATTTGCTGAAATCAATCGCATACCAACAATTCCACTGAAGAAAACGATGACAGTCTATATCAAGCTGATGGTTCGAAGGCATCCAACGTTGTATCAGAGTCGGTAACTATGAACATGAAGATCAGTAGTCACTCCGAAACAATACAATTACCCATATTCGACACTCTAGAATATGATATAATCTTGATGAACCATGATATAATCTATAAAGATCACATCTTACGACCGCTGGAATTCTTCTCAAGAAAGTTTAACACGGCAGAACTCAACTACTCTACCCCAGACAAGGAACTGTTGGGTCTGGTGTTAGCATTGAAACATTGGCGACCTTTGTTGTATGGGGCAGAGAAGGAGATACAAGTGTATACCGATCACAAGTCACTTCGTGACTTCTCACGAACACAGTTATTGAAACCAAGGCATGCCAGATGGGCTCTCATTTTGGAAGAATATTGTGGGAGGGTGAAGATACACTGGGTTCCTGGCCGAACAAATGTCTGTTGTATGCAGAGAGGTCTCAGATCAGCTTCAAACACATCTCCAGCAAGCCCAAGGGTGGTATAAAGAATATGCGGATAAGAAAAGGCTCGATGCCAAAGGATTCAATGTAGGTGATGAGGTTTTAATATCTACTAAAAATGTACGGACTCAGCGGCCAAGTAAGAAGTTGGAGATGGTGTGGATGGGACTATATCGGGTTCGGAGAAAGGTAAGTGAAGTTAATTATGAAATTGCATTACCAAAAAACGTCAAGATACACCCAGTATTCCATGTGAAGTTGTTGAAGCCTTACACTCGATCAACGAAACCGGGAGCAGAGAATGCCAAACCACCGCCCATTAGAGTGGATCCGGATGAAGATTACGTCATTAAGGAGATTCTAGATGTAAGAAGAAGGGGAAGGGGGTTTGAGTATCTGGTAGATTGGGAAGGGTACACCGAGGGAGAGAGAACATGGGAGCCCAGGAGATCATTGGCTGATGATGCGATGTTGAAGCGATGGCATGCTAACCACCCAGAGAAATCAAGCCCATTTTAGATCTCAGACAGGGCGGAAGGGAGCGCGATAATGTCACATCCTGGACACAGCTCTCGTCCGAAGTTGAACAAGAGCTGTCAAGATAAGGGGGTCCTTTAGTCACTCCTATATAAGGGGAGGAGTTGGCGAATTTTGTAACGTAGCTCTGAAACTCTTGACAATAAAAGAACAAAAACATCATAACCTCATTGAAGGCTAGTTCAGTTCTTACAGTAGGTTCCCGAGGAAAAATACATCCGAATGAACGCGTAATCGGCTCAAGAGCACTGATAGCCGAAAAATAGAACAGCAATTTTGTTCCAAGATGAGCTATATTATTCACGCCTTCCCATCGACCCATTTATGTTTGACAATCCTTCAAGTTTGACAGCCGACCCGAAGGCCGGCGTCATCGAATTTAACCGGTCAGACACCGACCGGACACTGACGTAAATTCTCATCGAAGAGATATTTGTGGCAGCTGCAGGCAGAATCGACCAATCAGAAATATTGCCGCAGGTGATAATCAGCGACGGAAGCCGCCTGGCCTTACGACCGCGTGGTTATCTTGACAACAAATCGACAAAGATTCAGGTGAAGAAATCCAACATGACGGTGGATTTCAACATTTTTCGATTTGCTATCGTTATAGCAGCTATACATATGGCGTCTGTCTATGCTCTGCCTCTTCCGCAAGTGAGTCATCCATCATTTAACAGCGACAGTACCTTTTCAACTACGAGGATAAAGCAAAATTTGAACTTTTCCTCATGACATCAGCGTAGAGATACTTACACGACTCCGCTGTCTAGATGAATGTTGATTCGTTAATTCCGCCGCAAGCACCCCGGGACATCCTCCAACCATTTTATTTCCTGGGGAAGCCAGTAGCGAACAACCAGATATGTAACTACGTTGATGGTACTCCGAATATGAATGATCCGGGCGCCTTCCGCGCCTACTTGTCGTGGTTGATTGGACGCACGAGTGTGATATACCAATACGTTGAGGAAATTTGTAGGGTTGGTCCGAATGATCTATCGAAGGAGTTGGGCCTGCTGGATGAGCTGGATAGCCTTGTCCGTCCTGCTGTTTCAATTTATACTGATGGTTTCTGAGTGTACTTACCATCACTCATGATGGTAGACTGCTACTGATGAAAATTTCGGGACTGGTTTTCCAAACTTTCCAGAGCTGGGAGAACTGGGTAGTGGGATATCGTTGTCAATGTATCAGGAGATGTATAAAGCACTGTACCAATTCTGCATCGCCAAAGTTGCCGTTAGGATGTGCCTTGCTGAGTTACTGGTCAGGAGGGTACGTTCATCGTTTCATGCTACTGAGCTAACTTTCCTCATTTTGATGGTACACAGTTAGAGCCTCTGCCACTTAAGCAAGAACTTTGGCAAGCTGATCGCGAAGCCTTGGGAGAGTCCGTGGCTTGTTTCAGACAGGCTTTCCGATTGAGTATGTATCGCTATGCGGAAAATTTTCCGAGATATGATCCTCGGTCAGGAATCTCCAATGATGCATCTGGTGAAGCGTCATTCGATAAGTTCCACTGGTTTGGGCTGGTGGGTAAACAGCTGATTAGTTTATGTTCCGGGGAGGCGCTAACTATTAATACTTAATCTATAACTATAATCCCCCACTCCAGAATTGTCAACCGTTACCGCAAGACACGGGCTATTCGACAGTGAGTAGCGCCCACACCGATTTACATGCATCATTGATTTACGTCACGAATGACCATAGCGTCGATGAGCTCACAAGCGCGTTCTAATCTAGACTTCGAACCACTTTGCTCACTTCAGGCTATTTGACGATCAAAATGTGACCGCTGCCTGAACCTGCTGATGACATGTCCCATGGAAATGCTGAAGTGTTGAACACATAGTATGGCTATCGCTGAAATCACTGATGCCATTCGTGTATAACAAGTTACTTTGTACTAGTAGAGAAGAAGCGATGTGTATTGAAGATTAACTGAAAAAAGCCGGCTCCAAAAGTCTGTTGAATCAGTAGAAGCAGTTGAGGCTCAAGAGTGGTGCTTCTCTGGTACTCTATTGGGTTGGATTGCAAACATATGATAATTGTGGTCCACCATCGTGGCACGGTGGCGTATCGTAGCGCGATGTTGCTGCTCTGCGTCGGCGTCGGCGTCTGCGGACGGAACCGGAATGAATGTAGGACGAGGAGTGCGTGCCACGAACTTGCAAGTGCGCATGTAGGGTGGAATGGCGGGTAGAATTCCGAGCAGAGGATCCTCCAGAATCACACTAGAGCCGTTGGTCAGGTTGTTGCCACCGCTGGCATTGGCTGCAGAGGACGACGAGTACGCTGATAGCCATGGCCCTCGAGCAAGTACTACTACGGCCAAGGGCGACCAAGACAGGCCTATACGGCAGCCATCCGCTGTCTTACATGAACAAAAGCTGTCGATAGTGGAACGATTCGCATCTGCAAAACCGACATCGTCAAAACACATCCAGATCATTGGTCTGGTGCATTCCTTCCATGCAACCCTCCAAGATACCCATGTCCCATTCGACAGGCCGCTTTTTGACCCCATACCGGCCGAGGTCGTTCTACAGAGCTTTGAGCTACTGCATACCTACGAAGTCGAAATCCGCTTTCGTAACGCCGACCGTGTAAGCTGTGTATTCTTGTGCGGCCACCCTCATCCCCTCCAGCGGAAAATCTTACGCCCTTCATCTTAGCACGCTCGCTCAATCAAACTGGATCCATTAGAGGCCCGATGCTTCAGATTAGGTGGCAGAAAGTCAAAGAGCCTCAACGCTAGTGCTATTGCGCCTGGCATGGAAGCCTCCTTTGTTGTAATATTCACACCAGAAGAAGATCGGGACTATCATGCAAATCTAGTTTGCACAACCGATCGTGAATGTTTTGTGCTGCCAATACATGCCATTGGGTCTAGAGGTGTGTTGAACGTTCTGTTCTTGGCATCTATCCAACTGCGTCAACAACAGCACAATATTAGGCTTGTTGGACTTGCCAGATCAGATTGACATACATCCAAGTTTCGTCAGAAAGCCATCCTTTACCCAACTATTTGTTCGTAATATTGGCAAGAAGGAATGCGAATTCCAACTCAGCATAGCACCGCCGTTCTTTGTAAAACCCAAGCAAACGCATTTGGAAGTAGATGAATGTGTACAGATTGATATAGGTCTGGACGCTCTCTCCCCTGGCCTCTACGAAGCAGATTTGATCGTAGATTATGAGTATGGTGAAATTGTATCCATTCTTGTCAATGGAAGAGCTGATGAGGCCGATGTACGCCTCGAAGCCAAATCTTTAATCATGGACCAAACCTATATCAATCTCTCTTCTAGTGGTATGGAGACTATTGTTAATAAGACAGATGTGCCAGTGCGTCTTCACAGGGATTTTTGCTGTTATTGCTATTATTCGTGTCCTTAACGCCCCCCCATCAATCTAGGTACGATTCAGGTGGAAGGCTCTATCTGCAGAATCTACCGATAAAGTCCACCGCAATCAGGCTATACTGCAACTTCAACAAGCTCACCAGACTCTGCTGCAGGCAGCCGCACACAACTCTGAACCCACTGATCTATCTGTGCTATCTCAACGACTCAAAGTATGTGTTAGTTGACGCGTAAGAGGCCCAACAGCAACTAGTCTGACGTTACTGTCGTAACTGTAGAATCAGACCCGTCACATTCAACAGTCTCAACTGCTTTTCAACCATGATTCCTTCTCAATTGAACCGACCGAAGGCACACTGTGGCCACAATCAAAGATGGATGTTACTATAACATTTCATCCCCGAACCGCGGGATCGCATTCATGTATCGCATTTTGTGAAGTGGATGGTCGAGAGAACCGCCTACCATTACTTTTAGAGGTAGTTGTCATACAGTTGGTGATTCTTTGTTGGTGTTCTCCCTTGGCGAGCATTAAGAAATCTGTATTAGGGCACTGGCTTAGGACCAAAGACCAGATTCGTGACCTGTGACGTGATTGACGTGGAAGATATTCTGATACACACAACTCACTCGTATGAGGTATAACGTCTTTTGGTCTGTATTTGTCAGTGGCAGAACCAAATTTTCTGTATGCTCTAGGTCATCATGCGAAATGAAGGTTTCATAGATGCCTCATTTAAACTTCAGTCCTGCGATGTAACCCATACTACAGCCTTTGAATTCATACCCCGAGAAGGTGTGCTAAAAGTTGGAGCTGAACTGGCAATAATCGTCATTGTAAAACCGAAAGACCGTGGTGAATTCAATATCGAATCAATTTGGGACATTCAGGTACCGCTTTTCCCATGTTAAACCTATGAAAATCGCAAACAGCGACCTAATTCCTTTCAAAAGGGTGCACTAATACCGCTGTCGTTGGGAGTAAAAGGCAGAGTTGTTGGACCAAATATAATGTTTGACGTGGGAGCACTCGAGTTTGGGGATGTTCCATGTGGATTTTCTGTCTCTCTGCCGCTCAAACTCACAAACTCTTCTGCCATCTCTGCCAAGTACCGGATGCGTATCATAGACAGCCATGATAATGCTATCTTTACCGACGTTCTCAGTGTTGAGCCAGCAGAAGGGATTTTAGAGCCAAATCAATCAGCGGATTTTGACGTTACTTTCACTCCAAAAGATATTGTGGCCATGGATTTAAAACTGGTGGTTGATATGGAAGATATAGGCATCGCTTATATAACCTTACCAATGGTAGCGGCTGGAATCGTTCCACACATCAGAATAGAACACCCCACAATCGAGCTTGGTCGTTGTTTCGTGGGTCATGAGTATATCTCGACGGTCAATATACTCAACACCAGTAATTATCATGGTAAATACAAGATACTGCCGGCTTCACTCAAAACCGAAGAGTGGGAGTATACAACAGAGTCATGGGAGGGTGTATTGGAGGCCAGTTCTACCACGACAATCACTGTTAAATGTAAAGTTCATGAGCAGGGTCAATTCGATATCAGGATACCAATGTATATATCCGGCTATGAACGTGAAAGATGCATCATACACTGCCGTGGCTTTGGTCGCGGTGCGAAGGTAGTTTTGTCAGAATCCACACTAGATTGGGGAGTTATACCCGTATTGACTCATGTAGCCAAACGTTTGACTATGAAGAATGAATCCCCAATACCTGCCAAGTTTGACATTACGTTCGGTAGAGGCTCTTCATTCCAAACTGATAACATGTCCAATGTGATACCACCTATGTCTTCAGCATCGGTTGAAGTGGTAGCGCATCTGGTGGATTTCGTGAAAAAGATTGACGTAATACATATGGATGTAATGGGTGAAACACATTCGGTCAAATTGATCGCACGCGGTGAAGGCACGACAGTGATATTTGATGAGGCACTGAAATCGA
Organism: Synchytrium endobioticum; assembly: GCA_006535955.1. Taxonomy (NCBI): domain Eukaryota; kingdom Fungi; phylum Chytridiomycota; class Chytridiomycetes; order Synchytriales; family Synchytriaceae; genus Synchytrium; species Synchytrium endobioticum. The sequence continues at coordinate 23,757 of QEAN01000092.1, read as the reverse complement.
TATCTTTTGGCTACATATTCGCTACGGCTGCTAGTACCAGAGAGGTGGAGCTTCGGAATGAAGGGTCGAGGGCATATAACCTACGGTGGACTGTCTCTGAAACATCGGGCCGTCCGCAGATCGAGAATACGACGATATTTGATATCCAGCCATCGAGATTCATTCTTGAACCACATTGTTCTCAAAAGTTCGTCATTAGGGCATTCTCGTCACGCCCCACTAGTGCTAGTGCTGTTCTAGTATGTCAAGGCACAGTTGAGAAAGATCCAACACGTAGGCAGATAGCAGACTCTAAAGTGTCCGCTACTTTTGTAGAACCCTTGTTGGTAGCTTCACCAACATTGTTATCATTTGCTATTTCCCACGCGAGAGAGGACGATCCAGAATATTGCATACAGGACATCATGTTTACCAACAGAACACCGCTGGCTGTACATCCCATCTATGCTCTTACAGCGCCATTTAGCCAGTATACTTCCACAATACCGTCAGATGCAGCAATCAATCCTGGCCAAAGCGCTATCCTATCTGTCATGTACAATCTTCTTAGCAATAATCCAAACAATCGGCTATGTCGGGTTGATCGTAGTGTCCTGACTGTCTCGTATGCTGAGCATCCAAGAAAGGAAACCATACAGTTGGAAGCCACCGCGACCTTTCCCAACTTATCATTCAAACCAAATATCGTGGACTTTGGTCAAGTGCTTATATTCAAAGAACAGCGCAAGTCCTTTACTATTTTCAATACCAGTGTATTGCCTGCTCATTATTCCTGGTCTATTTTCAACGGAGAACACGCGACTATGTTTGACTTGCAACCATTACATGGCCGATTGTTGAGCCGTGCATCTCAGATTGTAGATGTCTCGATACTCCCTACATGTGAAGGTGTTATCAAATCATGCCTGGTTTGTGACGTAGTAGGTGGACCAAGTTATACATTCCCCATAATCGCCGGATCGTGCTCGTCCATGGCCGAGTTGAAACCAGAGGTCGTATCAAAAGCTGATTGGAAGGTGGCTTCAACAGAGCAGGCAGTCAAAGATTTGGCATCAGACACGCCAACTATCATCGTACCAAACCTCGAATTCTCAATGACCAACCTAGAATTCGGTACAGTATATTGTGGGCAACGCAAGTCTATCTTCTTGCGAGTGACAAATACCAGCACACTGACGGGTGGTTGGGCTGGAGTCAAGATTCCACAACTCAAAAAGACTTCGTGGGGTCAGGAACCTCGGAAGCCAGCTCTTGGAACGTTTGAAATCGCACCAGCAGCCCAAGTGCTGAATCCCGGTGAATCCACTATACTTACAGCCAAGTTCTCCCCACAGGATGATCAGGCCTGTAGCCAGATACAACACATACAGCTCATGAACGGCGCCAAACAAGTACGCATCACAATGAGTGGTAAAGGACAGAATGTCATACCTGTATTCAATCCGGCGCCGTTAGTATTCCACCCTACATTGCCTTGCACTGAGCTCGAGCTGTCAGTCAAAGTCACAAACCCTACACCGATGCCGATTGAATTATACTCGCTCGAATACGATCAGCAGTACCTTGATGAAGAAGAATTTCTTCGTACATCTGGTCATGCCGAGAAAGCCAATGTGTATTGTCTGCCTTTGCGAGAGCCTGGCCTACCTCTCAAATTATCAGAATCGGTAGTTGAGCCGATGAAAGAATTGCGCTTGATTAATGTTATTGTAGTGCATGGGCCACCCTATTCGGGTAGATCCACACAGGCGGTCAAACTCGCAGAGTTGTATAAGTATCAACTCCTACGATTTGACGATTTCACACCCTGCTCTGTGACAACAGCACGTCGAGCGTCGGTTTTACTACATGTAGATAATGCCAAGGACAATATGGGAGTGGGCTTTAATGGTAGCAATCCAATGCAACCAATTTTTCATAGTGCTGCACAATCTGATCATGGATCCAGATTAGAAGTAGCATCTTTACCACCCATGGACGAGCCGGGGTTCTTGGAATTGACAAAAAATCGACTGCTCAAGGAAGATTGTACTAATGGAGTCATTGTAGATGGACTGGAGTGTGGCAATGTGGTAGGAACTCCTCTTGCTTGTATGAGGGCACTCATGAAGCTGATTCCAGAAGGTCGAAGGATTGTGGTGGTACACTTGCAGGCCAGTCCTCAACTAATTCGTGAACGGGAAGCTATGGTTAAGAAGCAGCTGGAGCACAAAAGGCTTGAGCAGGAGGTGTTGGCCGATGTTCCGGAATATGTAAGTTCAGGAATTTTTTAAAACGGACTGTGGTTGGTAAGCTCGAGGGTCGCAAACATTCGGTGTGATTTAGATATATGAGAATCTATCGTTAGCCGAGCAAGCCAAGATTGACAAGGACGTCATCGCCCAGAGAAAACGCAGGAAGGAGTTATTACATCACCAAAAGGCTGAACGTAAGAAGGAAGACGAACACGCAAACGAAAAGCGCCAGGAGGACAAGAATAGAGGAGGCCGACGTGTTGGGACTGGTCGTAATGATAAGAATTCTGGTGGTAAAGCCGAAGGCAAATTACAAATTGGTAGAGGACAGCCGGATCGACCAACTACACCACCCAAACAGGCAGGTCGTCATCCACTACAGAAGGCTGATACTTTGGCTGCAGAAGTAGGGGATGCACCAGCCGGCTTGAAAGCAGCTGATGGTCTGGCAAATGCGGATGGCTTCCTGTTTGACAGGTCCACTCGCGCTCTGGAATTGTATAAAACAACTGTAGACTCCTTGGTTGCGTTGATCAAAGAAGCTATTCAGCCAGTGCAGCCCACACCACTAGTCGCGGATAAGAAACCGTCAGCAAATACTACTGCAGGACGGCCTCAAACAGCTCAAACCGCAGTACCCATAGTAGTCCCACTTGAAGGCGATGCAGACGGACCTTCTCTCGTATATCGCGAGATAGACACAAATACAGATTCGGATTTAGTATCGGATCTAGTGAAAGCAGCCATTCCGGTTGCTCCACCACAGGAAAGTACTAAAGAAGACGCACCACCGTTACCATCTCCGTTATTGCAAACATTATACCGTGTTTCGGAACGTGGAGAAGTCCGATTGAGCAAGCAGTTTTCTGTATTGCCACTGAGCGGATTGCTTGGAGACGTATTGCGCGATCACGAGCCAGATTCTGTTGCCGAATCTGTTCCAGTTCCAGCCCCAACACCTGTAGCGCCAGCACAGAGTGTCTCAACTGGTAAAGGTGCGAAAGGTCGGTCAGTAGTGAAAACTGCTGCTGATGAAGCCATTAAGCCTCCAGAAATAGAGGAAGATGCAGCTGCCAAGGAAGCCACAGTTCGTAAATATAGATGGGTAATTGCAGCTAATGAGAGCAAGGAAATCATCGTCAGATTTTCTCCGTATGAAGATGTGGGGATATTCAATCACGAGTTTGGTTTTGGTGTAGTGGGATATCCAGGAATACATACCCTGCCCGTAAGCGGTCAAGCTCAATATCCACATATATCCTCAGATGTATCAGGAGTATTTCCAGTTCGTATTAAACCAAGCAAGAAGGATGTCAACAAGCCATTGGGCTTTAACTTTGGGCCGGTGTTGTACGGGAAGACGAAAGATGCCGATAAATTTGCAGAGAATCACACTATATTCAAACTTGAGAACATATCAACATTCATCGTCCACGCTGACTTGTGCTGGAGAAATGATGTACGATCTGATATATTCAGTATGTTTACTGGTAGTGCTGCTGGCAAAACCCAACACGAAGCATTATCAGTAGAATTAGCTCCGGGTCAAGTTGAACCAATCCATATCTCAGCTTATCCACGTATAGCAGGTATATTTGAGGATAGTCTAGTAGTCAATGTGAAAGATAATCCTAGACCATTCGTGTTTGGCTTATCTGTGGCAGGTGTGAAACCGGAGATTGAAGTAACGAGCAAAGTCTTGTCTTTTGAACGTATTCTGCTAGGTCGTAAAGAAAGGCGAGAAATGAAGTTTAGGAATGTTACAGCTTTACCGGCCTCCTGGAAGCTTCTAGGTGTTGAAGCGTTGGGTGAAGAGCTGCGACTGTCTCCGCTTGATGGAGTGGTTGCCCCAGGCAAGGAAGCCGTGATAATATCTGAATTTCATTCAAAACGACCCATAACGCTCAAGAGATTGCTCAAGCTTGAAGTCTCTGACAAGACTGGTAGTGTGACACAAACCGAATCCTTGTCGGTCATCGCCGAAGCATATGACGTGTCAGTAGAACTACATACACCAAAACCAGGAGCAATCGAGTTCGGTGTCCTCAAAGTGTTCGATGATGCTCGTGCCACATGCTCACTTCGAAATCGTGGAAAATACGAGATTGGTTTCAGATTTGTGTTTGAAGACAAGACATTACCGTCATTGATTACCATATCACCGATGGAAGGTGTGCTACAACCTTCGGACAAATTCACACCAGCATTTGTAGCATTCAAGTCATCCAGTGAAGTGACCATTTCTGATAGTATCATCAAATGCCACTACTTCGAACTCAATACCAATGAAGTCATGTGCACTTATCCCATCAAGGTTACCGCCAAATCTGTCTTTAGCAAATTCACCATTTCGCCACCGAATGAACTCGCTTTTGGACCGTTGATACACGGTGCTGGCAAGGTATCTAAGCAGCTAGTAATTGAGAATATGGGAGAGTTTGATTTTAGATTCGCCTTGTCACGATTGGAGACCTACCCTACGAAGGATGGCCGCACAGCGTCTGTATTAGCAGCATTTCCTTTACCTCATCAACCGTCTGTGTCGACTGTAGATCTCAAAGCAACGGGCAAAGGTCAGAAAGGCGTCAAAAATGCACTCAAGGCTCCCACTGAACGGCCAAATTCGCCACCAACGCAACCTTTGGTAGCTGTTGCCCCCACTCGTAATGTTACTCGCAAAGATGCTGGCAAGCAAACTGAAAGTTTGACCGCTGCTGGTGAGGTTCTAAGCTTTTTTTTGGTTATTTCAACGTTTTGTCACATGCTAAGCGATCGTTCAAATGACGATAGCATTTCGAGTCTTTCCCTCCAATGGTACAATCGTACCTGGTAACAAGCAGATTGTTTCAGTAGAGTTCCATCCGGAAGTATTTGGTGTGTATGACGAAGCATTGGGTATAGATATATCAGACAGATCACCAGACGAATCAGATCCGCTTGAATTCAGACTGTTGGGTGAAACTTGTGTACCAGGTATCGCTGCCGAACCGTCTACCATCTTGGAAGGATACTCTGTGATTCCACGTCTAGATCCCTCTTTCTGCACTTTCCCTCATTACGCTTTGGACGAGAAGGTTCTGACGTTTGGCCCGACGCTACTCCAAGCAAGCACTGTGAAATTGAAATTTGTGAATCCTGGCAAAGTCTCTTGCGACATTACTGTCAATGTCAAGACGTTGCAGAAGCCAACCAGGGCTACCAAGAATGATATGCTAGATATGGTGTTTGATGTAGACAGTAAGAAGTTTACACTTGCTAGTTATGAAACCAAGCAGGTTACGTTGACGTTTGCGCCAGCAGCAACGCAGACATATAGTGCGTCATTGGAAGTGTTATTAGATGGTACTCCAGACCAAAAAAACGCTGTGTGGTCTTGTGAGTTGCGAGGTGAAGGAGCCATTCCACGTATAACATTAGAGAAGCCGTTACCTATGAACACTACACAAGCTAAAGCGAACGGTAAAGCCGCTCCAAACCAACCGACGACGCAGATGAAGTTTAGAAGGCTGTTTATTGGCAACACGCAAGCAATACCAGTGGTGTTGAAGAATCCTGGTAGCATCAACGCGGTTGTGCAATTTGAGCTAGTTGATGGTAGTGATTCATCTATTGCAGTAACAGACTTTGATCTGAGAGGTTGTCAGAAACAGGAAGTGATACGATGCGGTCAGTCATTATCAGTTGATGTAGTCTGTAGGCCGGTGAATCAGGGCAAGTTAGCAGCGTCGTTGAGAATCAAGTTGCTCGATTCGGAAATGGACCCTATCATTATTGCTCTAGCTGGCGAAGTAGCTAAAGACGATGTGATGCTGTGCATGAACGATTTACCACCAGGATTGGATGATGAGAATCCAGTTGTTCTTGGTAGAATACCAACAAATCAACCTCATTTGAGCAGCATTACGGCTACGAATTATTCTAGTGACGTAGTACGGGTAGCATTTGCGCCAACAGCAACCAACATTACGTTTTCACCGCCAACGTTCCATTTGGCAGCAGGTCGAGAGAAGAAAGTTACCATGTCGTTGACATTGTTAGAGACTGGCGACTTTACACAAACGATAGTATACAAGGTCAACAGGATCAGGTACTCGGGAGGTAGTGATGCGGCAGAGGTGAGCAGTGAGTGGGACTCAGACAAGTCCATAGTTCGATGGATGCGATCAGAGGGCGGGCCATTAAGAGTGGTTGAGCCACATCCTGAGCCCAAGTTTGAAAATTTGTTGCAGAATGACAAGGTTGTCGTTATTACTGCTAGTGGCGCACCCGCACCCACATAATGGACTAGTTTTGATAGAATAATAGGTTTGTAGATAATTCAGAATACGTAATAGTTGATAGTGCACAGACGCATGTGGTTGTGAATATACATTCCAAGATAATAGATTATTGGCGTGCTCTCTGATAGGTTGTACGAAGCTGGGACAGCTCGGCATCGATAAATTTCTAGAAGACTTGTGAATTTTAAGAGAGGTGTCGATATTATGTTTCGCGGCATCATCGCGCATACCTTGAAAACCAAAGCCATTTCATAGATATCGGCGCTTTCATTATGAAACATGATGACATTAGTCAGCATCAACAACAAATCCCGATGAAATTCATCGGGGGACGATATATCGCCATCGCGTATTCTCTGCTTGATGGTTACCAGATTCATTGGCCGCTTGACGACGTCATGGTACCCGATAATCTGCTCGTCGCGCATATTCTTGAACACATTACCATAGCGATGGTCGGCAATCTTGTCCCACACGGGCATACATATCTTTCGGAAATTGCGCTTCCTGTCGTCGTCGCGAGCAAGCGAGCCCTTGCGCGGACGCGGCTGCGATCCATCGACACTCTCAACGCCAGAGACGTATCCGTCCGTCAAGACCTCGGTCCCTAACGCGCCGCGCCGCGTTAGTTGTCCGCCAGAGGGCACACACAGACACACACCACGCACCATCGTCAGCCCTCGAGAGCGGCGTGTCCGCACGGCCGGGCTCGTCGCCAACCACGACGAGTTTTGCCTCGACCTGCACTGTGTGCGTGTCAGCACTGCCCGGAAGCGGGTGGGGGGGCACGCATGGCGGCATACCTGCCTGGGCGTCGCGGGCCGCGGCGGCTTCGCGGTGCTCAGCGCCACATCGTACTCGCGGCGCAGCTGCTCGTCCAGCCGGCCGTCGCGGATGTCAATGACGTCCTGCACGAGTTGTCTGGGCGGGTGTGAGCGCGCGGCCCGGACGCGGGGAGGGGGGTGGCGTACCGGAATGCGATGTCGTCCTGCTCCAGCTCGGCTCTGAGCTCGTGGATGCGGGCTGTGCAGAGTGCGCGTGCGAGCACGGCGGTGGGGGCGAGCGCGGCGTCGGTGCTATTCACGGCGTCATGGCGGGATGGATGGATGGATGTGGGGACGGCATACCTGTGCGGTGCGGAGAGGGCTGTGTACTGGGTCTCGCATAGCTGGGGGGTGGGTTGGTGCGCATGGTCAGTTGCGGTGCGGTGCGGGCGAGCAGACGCACCTGTGGCGTGAAGCAGGCGGCGGGCTGGGATATGCACGAGTGGGTCTGCATCTGGCGGGATATGGACGGCCAGTCGGGGCCTCCTATATGTGCGTCCGGTGAGTGTACGGCTACAGCGGTTGGGGGGGGGGAGGTGGGCTCGCCAGCGGATGTGCACCTGTTTGATGCACAAGTTGGGCCAGTATGAGGCATTCGGTGGTTGTCCACCCGTTCCTGGCGTCGATGGCGATGTCCTGCATTGCAATTGTTGCCAGAATTGTTGCGAGAGTTGGATGCAGGATTGGCGTATTTATAGATCTAAGCATGATGAGAGGATGGATATACGCGAGAGCACCATGCAGCGCAGCAGGACGGCTGTATGCGCGGCGCCAGCATGATGCACCACGGCGCTGGACAGCCCACGCATCCGCGCCCTTCCATGTCTGTGTCGTCGGAAGCGGTCCAGGTATGGTCAGACGTCTGGCATTGATCGCAATCGTCGCATTGAGACCATGGCTAACTCGTCGCACTCGGCCCCCCGCTCCAGCTGGATTCTACACCACGCAGCATCTGCTCAAAACACTGCCAAACGTCCGCATCAACATGCTCGAAGCCTTGCCCGTGCCATACGGCCTCATCCGCTACGGCGTCGCGCCCGACCACCCTGAAGTCAAGGTCTGTCGCACTCTGCCCTCGCGGTCCGCCCTCGCCCTCGGCCTCGCTCTCGCAGCGGCTGACCCCCTTCTGTCAAAACCCTCCCGCAGAACGTTATCCACAAGTTCGAGACCATTGCACAAGACCCCCGCTTCACATTCATTGGCAACGTGGCGCTCGACCGCGATGTATCGCTGGCCCATCTCATATCCCATTTCCACGCCGTTGTGCTAGCCTACGGCGCCGCCAAAGACCGCACTCTCGCCATCCCCCACGAGGACGCGCCCGGCGTGCTGGGCGCCCGCGCGCTCGTTGGCTGGTACAACGGCGACCCCGCCCACCGCAACCTCCCCCTCGACCTGGCCCACACCACCCACGTCGTGGTCGTCGGCAACGGCAACGTCGCGCTCGACATTGCCCGCGTGCTGCTCTCCCGCCCCGACCGCCTCGCCTGCACCGATATCGCCGACCACGCGCTGACCCAGCTGCGTGCCAGCGCCGTCCAACGCGTCACCCTGCTCGGACGCCGTGGCCCTGTCCAGGTACGCCCCTCCGCGCCCTGTCGCCGCCGCAATGTATCTGACCGCCCACAATTCAGGCATCCTTCACCGCCAAGGAGCTGCGCGAGATTCTCGCGCTGCCAGACTTCCGTGTGCACGCCGACTGGGATTTCATCCACGCCCAGATCGCGGCCCATGCATCGCAGCTCGACAGGCCCACGCGCCGGCTCATGGACATCTTCACTGCGTATACGCCGCGTGACGCGGCACGGGTGCTTGAATTCAGGTTCGCCGCATCCCCGATCTGCATCCTGACAGCAGGTGCGCGTGTGTCCGGCGTGCAGATCGAGCACAACCAGCTCGTCAACACCGACCAGGGCGTCCGCGCCGTCGGCAGCGGGTCAACGAGCACTGTGCCGTGCCAGCTGCTGGTCAGGAGCATCGGGTACCAGTCCATGGCTGCCAAGGGCCTGCCCTTTGACGACCGCAGGAGCCTCGTGCCCAACGATCGGGGCCGTGTTACTGTACGTGTGTGCTTCCATGCGCCTTCCTGCCGCCCTTGATGTTCTCTTTCTTGCTAGCTGCCGCATGTCCGAGAAGGAGTGTATGTCGCCGGATGGCTGAAACGCGGGCCGTCTGGCGTCATTGCTACTACAATGTACGATGCTATCGAGACGGCTGAAACCGTCGCTTCCGATGCCCCCGCGCTCGTGTCCGCCCAATCCGGCCTCAGCAAACGCGGATTCGACGGTCTCAATGAGCATCTTTGCACAAAGCAGGAGATTAAACCAGTGTACTTTGATGGTTGGAAGTCTATCGATTCGGCCGAACAGTCTGCTGGCTTGACAAAGGGGAAACCGAGAGAAAAGATTGTGGACTTGGACAAGATGTTGAAGGCTGTTGTTGGGTCGTCAGCGTAAAAATAGGATCATGCCGTGTCTGATACAGTATAGAATCTCGTACGAATTGCATCTTGCCTGAATACATATTTGCACGCGAGTGTCGAATAGGCGGATTTTCGTATAGAGGTATTCGATATTCAAAATGCTGTACCCACACGTATGGTACTGCGTACCCTTCACAATACTGCAACAGCAAACTCCCCCCCCCCCGACAATAACCGGGCTGAATATGTCATATGGTGGAGGATGCAGTCTATTTACCATCAGGATGCAAACATTGTATACCTTCAACCTACCATCTCCTCCTGGCAGGTCTACCAAAACCCCCGCCTACCTTCTCACCATCAACTGCCAACATCCCAAATGCTCGCGTAGCTGACACAAAGAACCCTCCTGTACTGCTACCGGTCATGATCGGTCTTGTGCCTGCTCGATAACATGGAAGCTAGGGTTGACAGAACAAGTTCAGTTTTAAACCACAACCCATTACATAGTAGATGCAATTTTACCTGGTATTCACGCAGCCAACTCTCCGACATGTCTACATTCACAAAATCATCCGACTCCCTCATGTACTCCCACACATCCGTCAATGCCTATTACGTGTATCAAGAGCTGCACATTTGAAAAAGGGCGACAACAATGTTTTCCAACTCACCTCTTTGAACGAATGGTATACAACAATGGGCCTTGACCCTGCCACATACGGCAGCAGCGCTTTTACAACTTCAACTGGACTGAACGCACTAGCAACCACCAGCGCGTCAAAATTTCCATTACGCAATAACGTGAGTCTTTCTCGTTGTACCTTTAGAGCTTCTTGTCTTTTGTGACTGCGATTATATGGTGTTGACGCAATCACGCCTTCTTCTTCCGCTGTGTTCGTTTGGTGTAAGCAGCAGGAACAAGGAATCGTAAATATTGAGCCCGTACCTTCAGTTAGCAGAACGTTATTGAACTTTGTCCAGCTCAGCGTATGTAAAGGCTTTGATATCTTGGCTGAAAAGTTGCAGTAGCTGACTATGTCATAGTGGGGTACATCACTCTCGTGTAGCGCAAACACTGTTCCGTAACCTACGAGAAAGAAAATTGAAAATGCAGACAATGTCGAAGACCGACGATTCCACAGTATGACATACCCCCAAGCCGTTCCATAACTGCAGCTACCAGCATTCCGTGAGCATCATCGGCAACTATTACGCGCATGCCGGCGTGTATATTGGCTGCGTTGAGCACCATTGACAGCGTGTCTACGCGTATTTGTCTACATTTTTGACGGCCGTGAATGGAGCCGACACATGCACGCTGCCTGAAAAATGTTTTACCTTATCTTTTCCCTGTCCTCCTCAAAAAAGAAATCACACAAGGATCTGGCAGTGGGCAATGTCGGTATGAACGCTTTCGTAAACCTACACATATTGAGCGTCAGTCATCTCTGCAAAGGCGGAACCAGAACACTACACGTCCCAAGTCGTACTTGGCCTGTTTCTTCTTGATATACTTGGCTTTTGAGAACTCTGTCTTCTTATCGAACGACGCGCTATTCTCCACTAGCGTCTTGATGAGCTCCTATACCCCACTCATTTAATTCGTGGCCAGTTCCCAACACGTTGTCAAGATAATCGCACCTGCGAGGAAACATTTCCCTTCAACGAATCCTTCTTCAGAGCCTCAATCTCGTCACGAGACAACTTTTGTCCAGGAGCTCCAACATCGTGTATCTCTCTATTGTTCGCATCTTCTGAAGATTGCATATCTAGAGTCCTTTTTTTTCGTGAGGCTAAACATCAGACGCAAACAATCCTCTTCACATACCATAGACATCAAGAGACATGAATTGATCGTCCGCCTTCCGTAGCTTATTTCCGTCGTATATCTCGTAGAGAACACCGGCGTTTTTGTTGATGAGGTCAGAGAAGCGACATTGGCCAAATTTCCCCAATTTACACAGCCTGCAAATGCATGTTAGTACAAGGAAAACAGACTAGCGATAGCTATGATCACATACGCATCGGCCTTGGCTTGCACTAGTTTGGTATTTCCACTGGGCATCCTGATAATCACCCAGTTCCCATCTTGGATCAAGTCCGTTGGTTCCTCGTCTTCCTCAATGCCTCTGGTGTCACTGGCAGCACTGGCAACATCAGGCATGACCGTGTCTTCAACATGCTGGATTGGCCTTTCGTCATTATCCTCTTTAGATGGATGCATGTCGTTGGCCTCTGACGCTTGGACAATCGACCCTTGATACCGCTCGATACAAACGGCATAAACGTGTATAGGGCGTGAACGTGCAACTCTTGGGTCCTCTTAACACTAGTATATTCTTTACAACATATATACATATTATTATATATGTTTGCACGTATTGGTTACGAATACTCAAGCGTGCTGATGTGCAGGTCTTTCTACCTCCCACGATTGCACCTCCCCCTAGAGCACATTGCTAATGCTGCGAGGGCATGGCACTATTAGAAGCGTCAGAGGGAGGTCCCGCATTGCTACCGATATTTGGATCTGACATGGATGGAGGTGGCATCATCATACCATTAGCCGGATACGAGTACATGGGTTGCTGCGGTATCATGTACGGATATGTTCCGAATCCATAATTACCATTAGGCGTTGGTGTGATACCCGACTCGGCATTTCTAACATTGCCATGGGCCGGCCCAGCGGGCGTTGGCTGCTGCTGTTGTGACGGCATGCCAGCGGGTGCGCTCGGTGGAGGAAAATATACTGGCACTGGCATCACAGCTGGGTACATGACTGGCTGATAGGCGACAGAGCCATCCGGTTGCTGAACGGGTATATAACCCATTGGAGATTGCTGACCAGACACCATACCCAGACTTCCTGCTTGATGAGGCATGTATCCCATTGCAGCGCTATTCGGTGGTCGATAATCACTTTGCTGTTGATACTGAAAATGCTGTTGTTGTGGTCTGTAGGGTCGATTGTTCTGGTATTGAAGGGCTGATACATCAGCACTATTACTACTGTTGAATGGAGTTCGAGTCGGGGTTGGCGGAAGCGGATGTTGTAGATGAGTGTATTGAGGCTTTGAACGGTTGCTTTGATAGCCTTTTGAAGGTCGCATATTCGTGGTCGTGTTACTGACTGTGTTAAATGACGGTCTTTGAGTACTGCTCAGTGACTGATCACCACGGTACCATCCACCACCATTACCCCCATCAGCAGATCGATCTGTATACCTCCTGGTAGGTTGCTGCGTTTGTTGCTGTTGAAATATACCATCATCACTGCCTTTTGGCGTTGAACCATTGGCAATCGTTTCACTGAATATTCTCTCTCTAGCTCTGTTATACTCTTCCTGCCTTTCCTCAAAGGTTGACAGCGGATTGCTTGAGGGAGAAGGTGACATTGCTGTGGGACTAAGTGGTGTGGTACTACTACTGTTGTAATTTACAGGCCCTCGACCACCTGAGCTATTGTTACTGGGCGTTCTTCCATTCCTCTGCATGATTTGCACGTTCGTCTTGTTGTTACTACTGCTGCTATTGCTACTGGTTTCGTCAGTTTGACTACCTGTTACAGAGTCTTTCGCTGCTTCAGCATTTATAGCCGTAGATGGATCAACAGGTGGAATATCGCGAAGTTTCAATGGAGGTCTTTGTTGACAGTTGAAGTTAATCGCATAAGGAAATCAAAGCCAAGAAGTGAATGCATACATTTCAGTTTCAATAGTCCTGGATAATATCACAGTTTTCATTCGATCCACTACATGGATTAATTTGAAGAAGCCAGCCAATCGATGCACAATCAATCTTTCGTAGCTATTCAGACCAGGATATCTCAAGTCCATCCTGTTTGTGAATATAATGTGAACAATTTTAATGATAATGGATAGTCAGCCACTGTCATTGGGCACAAGAAGACGTGCCTGTGACTTGAAATAAACGAGCTCATCTCTGCCTCTACTTTCAGAATCAATGGTCGATCCTTTGGTAATGCAACATTCTTTAATATGAATGGATCAATCAGCACCCCCTGAAACTCCACTGGATCCGGTGTATCGACCATTCCATGAGCAGAATTGGAAGTAGAAGTACGCGACATGGAACCATCAGCCGATGAGCTGGCAGACAGTGCATCAGAGTCAGCACGGTCGTGATTTTTGCGCAGCACTCGTTGGGGAGCGGGTGGCAATGTGAATTGACTTCCATCTGCCCTTCGTAATATAGCAACAGGTGGTAGTTGCGATGTTGTCATGACTGTATTTGCGATGGACGAGCTGCTCCTAAGGCTGCCGATATTGCAGGCAACAATTGATGGGGAAGATGTCGGCATCCTTTGATGGTTTGTACTGGTCGGACGTGGGTTGGATGATGATGATGGGATATAGTCTGATGTGGTTAAGGTGGTTGATGAGTTTACTATCGTTGTACTGGTAGAGGATGGAGTAACACCAGCATTACTGATAGTTGATTCATTCATTCCGGAGCTATGCCCACTAGTGGAAATTGTATTAGGAGACAACTGGATGCGACCGACGCTGTTCTGTGCATGTTTGATGTTTGATGTCAGTGCTGAGAGCGACGAAGGGCCCATTCTCCCTGATTCAACAACGTACGTATGGCTTGTGAATCCACTGGTACTTACGCATATAACAGAGAAATCAGGGTCCGAAATACAAGGGGAAGCTGAGTGCATCACTTCTTCTTGCAATTGCTGACTGATGCGGGGGGGTTGCAGCGATGTATGGCCACTCTCATATATCCAGACGGACCGGGTTCTGGCTGCTAGGCTGTCGATGGATGCAAGGGCTCTGGAGCCAAATCAGCCCGGAAGCATCAACACAATGATCGATTGCATGCTCGCTCGCTCGCCCAGTCGGTCGGTCGTTTCATCACAAGTCCGTCACAAGAGTCAAGTAAGAAGCGAGACATCATCGGGAACCTTGAAGGAGAAACGGCATGATCAAGGCCGTCCTAATATTCAATAATCATGGAAAGCCACGTCTTATGCAGTTCTATCAACAATGGGTGAGTATCAGAATGAGCTGTCCTCGGTGCCACGAGGGGCGAACTCGCATGCTGAGCGTCCATACTGGCTTTAGGACGTGAATACTCAGCAGGATATGCTGAAGGAAATCTTCGCTTTGGTTCACAAAAGGTGCACGACTCTCATCTGATTCCAAACATCGCAATCACATCACACAAGATGACCACGCCATCGTGATAATCAGGCCGGACAATGTATGCAATTTTTTGGAAGGAAGTGCTCTTCTGGGAGGCACTGATACCAAGATCATCTACAGAGTACGTATCTCCGTTGCATGAGCTGTGTTTGGCTAGTGCTTCAACTACCCAACCACCATAGCATTACGCCAGTGAGCAACTGTCGGGAAAGGCCACTTCGGTACAGAACTAACTCGATGATCCTCATCTCTGTAGCACTCTACTTTGTTTTTGTAGTGGATTCGAGTGAGAGTGAACTCGGTATCCTGGACTTGATCCAAGTCTTTGTTGAAGCCCTTGATAGAATATTCACCAATGTTTGCGAACTCGACTTGATATTCCGTCCTGATGATGTACTTACTGATTTCATGTACTTTTGAAAATTGTGACGTGTCGCTACATGTACCATTTCACTGTCCCATAGATTCACGCCATGTTATCGGAAATTATATCCGGAGGAATGGTTTTAGAGGTACGCTCGAGATTCCTGCTATAAGTGCGATTTCATCGTTAACGCAGTATCCAAACTAGACCAATGTGCACGAAATTGTAGCCGCGTCGGATATCAAGCGTCCTAAGTAATACACACCTAATGGCAAAACGTGGGCTCCGGTTTCTGGCAATTTAACGTGTAGAAAGAAAGGTTTCGAGGTTTTGCGCATTCTCAGATAGCTTGGCACTCTTTGTGACTTCGGCGGCGATTACATTTAATCGCGCAAGGGCACAGGTTCGATTTCATGCTCAACGCAATTAATTTTCGTCATACTATACCTATAGTAATAGAAATAAATGGCGCTTGATCGAACATTGTAGTGACTTGCATTCAATCATGAGTTCTCTGAGAAAGGTGTCCGTACATGGCGCTGTTCGTGACCCGTTCTGCTAACCATCTTTGATGATATGTTGATACATCTCGTATTGCCTGAAATAAATAGTATGTACATGATTCAAATCTGTGAATCACGTCTTCACGCCCTCCTATGATTGCTAGACGATGGCTACGTGCATCTCTACCTTGAAGATGCTCATACAAAGTGTTTTCTGGCGTATATAATGCTCTACAATACTGGCAGGAAGGAATTGTGGCGATACAGTGTGCGATCAGAATGGCAGCTGCACTCTGTTATATGTCCCTATCCCTGGATGGGATGATCCAATCTCTGTTGTATGTGATCACTCCTCAGCATGTACATCACGACAATTACATGATAAAGAAGGCTGAAACCAGAGTAGATACATAGCAACACCTACTTCCGCTGCGCTGACCTAGGCTGTAACACTGATCGACACCTGCCCCGCCTTCCTCCTCTGTTGGTCCTGTTGATGTGGCTTGCACTCCACTAGTCTCGTTTTTCTTTTGTCCAAACTTACTCTCTTCGTAGGAATCCGCCGTGAAACCATTACCCGTCTCATTCACCTGCGTAGCACCAAATGGGGAAATTTATAAATATCATCCTCCTTGTCTATATAGCATCTTTCTTTCCTATACTCCGAAACTGCTATTTGATGTCAAACTTAATTCTCAAATCTGACATCAGTCATGTTAGCCAACCGACCCTCCAGAGCTTTTCGCATTTCTCCGTGTAGGCAATCACAATCGTGCTCTTTGGCTAAAAAGAATCACACTATATTCTTTTTAAACCACGCTAGGGCAGGATTGAAGCGAACATTTTTTCCGAAATCTCAGATAGTTTATATACCCAAGATGATTTATTCGAAATGCCCGCCGACGGCATGACTACGGAGCGCGTTGATTCCGTCAGGTCAGTAACTTTTGGTTCGCATCCTCAGTGATTGGCCTGTCGAGTGAACTTTCAGAACATTCATTCAGGAACTTCCATTGCGCTGTCGACGTGAGACTGAAACTTCTGTATGGAGTTCTCAGACGGTATCTGCACGACGATGAGGGTTCTAATGTCAATATAGTACTGGAAAATGCACGGGACCTACTCTTGGCGCACATGAAAACGCACTGCGATGTGGAACGAGCTTATGTACTATATTTTAGCGGACTTAAACACGGCTTGATCAATCATGAGCTTCCGCATTTTCGCCGCAAAAGTGTTGATAGTTACGACAACGAATCCGAATATATAGAGTCAGTACGAGGACGTGCCGTATCGGAACGTAGATATGTGAGTGATTTAGTCCCAGGAACCTCACACATAGCTGATGGAAAACCAAAACCAGTATTATCTCCTTTCGGTGGAACCCCGTTAGCATTACCGTCTCCGTCACCACCGTCACCCGAAGTACTTGCATGTCCCTCCTATATATGTCAGCGAAACCCAGGGCGCGGTACTGGATTGGACACCATTACTAGAGAGTTGGCGCGACCATATCAGAAATCGTGATGACGGACCACATTTCGGATATGCGCTACACCGTACGACAGCGCACAAATGTCTGGCTCGACGAGCCCCGTAACAAAGCCGTCTGATAGTTATCTGTATCTAGCGCATTGAGATCAGAGGGCCGGGTTTGGAGGCCCTGCTTATGACCATGTATTATACAGTAATGGACACTGATCAGCACCTTCACTTCATTCACAGTTCACCTGATTTGTTTATTGTGAATCCGAGTAGACTACCATACCTATTATACAGTAATGGACACTGACTATGGTATATGTTACTACTCGTACTATCGTTAACAGAAAATGAATGTTCACTTACTCAGCACCTTCACTTCATTCACAGTTCACCTGATTTGTTTATTGTGAATGTGGAAGTGTGCTGAGTCAATCCACATATTTATATGTCAGGTGAGTTTCGTCATGACTTTCACATGATGTGATCACTCCATCCTGACCAATCAAATTTTTCATGACCACCACGGAACCGGCTGCTATTACACCATGAAGGGTCCTCTGGTGGGCGTAAGATATATCCAGATAGTGACAGTGGTAACATGCAACACAATCACTACATTCGCGACTAGACGCCTCGATAAAAGTGAAATTCTTATCAAATACACAAATGTCGAAATGTGACACTTCGTACAAAGTCGAGATGATGCCATATACACCACGAGAAAATGTCTTCAATTCCTAAATTTTACATAGTGAAAATTCATTTTCTATTTACGCACGGCATAGCACGATGTGGTACATCAAAAGACAGCCATATGAGCGACTATGTATTATGGAATCTGCATACGATCTCCTTTACTTTATACAGCTCAAACTACAAAAAGACATGGGTTAGTTGACTACTCGTGAGACAGTTTCCCTTTCCTGGACAAATCAGGCGAGAAAAAAGAGGGTGGCACGCACCCCACTAGGACTAGTTCTCGAAGTATTCCCCGCTCACCACCCGCCACCCTTCACCTCTGAGGTTGCCTCCACTCGTATGTGTCCCAGGCCGAATCCACATGCGCATATCCCGCAAGTTTGATCATCCAAAGCTCCCAATGGTCACTATGCAATCGGCTAAGAAGAGAAGGCCCAATGCTGACTCTGACATAATCAAAGGTCAGACACCGCAGCATCTCATCAAACTAGACAAGCTACGACTGCACGACCTTGAAGAAGAGGACCGCCACAATGACCATGAGCATATCCACAAAGTCGAAGAAGACGAACAGGTAGGGGCTGTCTCCGATGGAGATGACGACCTCGACAGCGATGATGACACCGCAGTGTCTCCTGATGAGGAAGAAGACGGGTAAGTGCCACAATTCAACACATCCATTTCGATGAAAAAGAAACCAAACGTACCTAATCTGCCCTCCTCATCAACTGGCGCCAGTGCCAGCAGCGACGGCGATACTGAAGGCAAGCTTCTACCTGAAATTGATCCCTCTTATGACTCTGATACATCTGATGAAGTATGTTTTATTTGCACGCAAATGACCCGTCACTCGCCAAGCCCAAGGTCCAATGACTGTAATGAATTTTCATAGGATACGGTCAATCGTAAAGGAAACGTGCCCTCGGAGTGGTACAAGGACCATCCGCACATAGGTTATGACATTGAAGGAAGACCCATACCCAAACCTGCCACCAAAGATGAACTTGATTCATTCTTGAATTCACTCGATAACCCCGAGACATGGTATGTGCCCGGACAAGCTAGCAGTTTCAGTCGCGTTTCTTCCCTCTGACGTGCGTGCTATTGGCTAGGCGAACGGTGTATGATGAACTCGAAGGCAAAGAACGAGTTTTGACAAAGGAAGATCTGGACATCATCAAGAGAATACAGCAGAATGTCTTTCCAATTGCTGATTATGATCCCTACGAAGTGAGTGTGCATCTGTATTTCTTTGGCCCTTCCGCGCTCACAGGGCCTTGATTAGCCCACTGTCGAATACTTCACAAGTAGAACAGAACTCCACCCTTTAAGCAACGCTCCCGAACCGAAGCGAAGGTTCACTCCATCGAAATGGGAAGCCAAGAGGGTAATCGCGTCTCAATTGACCAATAATTCATCGTCTTTTTGATCCTTGTTTACAACCTAGATCATGAAGATAGTACGAGGAATACGAAAGGGCCATTATGCGAGAAACAAAGTAGTAGCCAAGCCCAAATATTTTGGACTATGGAGTTGTACGGATCAATCAAAAGAAGCTCTCGACAACCTCCACATCCCAGCCCCCAAGTTGAAATTACCTGGCCATGCTGAATCGTATAATCCACCACCCGAATATTTGTTCACAGCGGGGGAAACTGACGAATGGAAGAAACTGGATCCTTCGGATCGTGAACAAAATTTTGTACCCGCCAAGTATGTAGTTCGCTGTTGTGCTAGAATCGATGACATGACCCCCTAATACTTGAGATTCGAACTAGATATCCAAATCTGAGGAGTGTGCCTGCCTACGATCGTGTCTTTCAAGAACGATTTGAAAGATGTTTAGATTTGTACCTCTGTCCGCGTGTGAGAAGGAACAGAGTACGCCCCCATGAATCCCTCGCTCCCGTCGCGTGTTTTTTTCTGTAAAAACTGACGGGACTAAGTAGCTAAAAACTTGATAGGTTGAAATGGATCCAAGTGCTCTTCTACCAAAGCTACCGAATCCCAAGGACCTAGAACCATTCCCCAAACAACTTTCTATCACATATCATGGTCACACAGGACGAGTGCGTAGCATATCTCCGGATCCAACGGGTCAGTTCATAGTCTCTGGGTCTGATGACAAAACCGTCAGAATCTGGGATGTTACGACAGGACGTTGTTTACAGACTTGGACGCTTGATAGTCTCGTTACGTCAGTTAGTTGGAATCCCAATAGCACCGTAGGATTGGTGGCCATTGCATGTGGCAACATGGTGTACCTAGCTAGACCCCTTGCTGTTGAGGACGATGTGGCCAAAAGTACGGATGCTTTGTGCAGCGTTGGTTGGAATGGTGAGTTGCAATTCTGCAGTTTGAATCTTTGTCAACAGGGAGTATGACACGCACCCCCCCCCCTCCTTCCGCCAGATTTAGAGACATCACAAGGTCAAGCCAGCCCAAGTTGGGTTCGCTGTACTGGCTCTCAAGCCGCTGAAGGATTCAGAATTTGCGTCGACATGGGCAAGGTAAATCTTTTTTGAGAAAGTGCCAGACCATTGATCATTAACCCCCCCCCCTTTCCTTTCAGGTTGTAACAGCGGTGACTTGGCACCGCAAGGGCGATTACTTTGCAACTGTATCAACAGGTCCAGCCACTTCCTCTTCCTCGCTTTTCATACATCAAATATCTCAACACAAATCACAGAATCCATTTACAAAAAATCGCGGATTGATACAACGAGTAGCATTCCATCCTTTGCGACCATTCTTATTTGTAGCCGTAAGTCGGAATTTCTCCCCGCCATTTCGACAACACTTTGTATGATCAGGATTGTTGTCGACTAACATTTGTTCTTGTAACATTCTAGTTTCAACGGGAAATTCGAGTATACAATCTTACAAAACAGGAAATGATCAAGAGACTGCAACCAGGGGTACAATGGATATCCTCATTAGATGTTCATCCTGGAGGTGATAATCTCATAATAGGTTCCTATGATAAACGACTTTGTTGGTTTGATATGGATTTATCGACCAAACCATACAAAACCATCCGATATCACAAACAGGCTATTAGAGGTGTTGCGTTTCATAATCGTAGTCAGCAGTATCCGCTGTTTGCTACTTGCAGTGACGACGGAACAATCAATGTATTTCACGGAATGGTGTACAGTGACTTGTTGGCTAGTCCTTTGATTGTGCCTGTCAAGGTTTTGGAAGCTCACAGGATTGTTGATTCGTTGGGTAAGTTTGGCAGTACTACTGGCGGTGATTATCACGAAACTTACGAAATCATCGAACGTAGGTGTTTTGGATTGTGTCTTTCATCCCACACAACCGTGGTTGTTTTCTGCAGGAGCTGACAATTTAATCAAGTTATATGTATGATACGGGAGCACCTCCTCACATGATATAAAGCACGGTTTTTGCAAACACAGCATGTCACTAGTGTTTGGATTTGATGAACAGGTGATGAATATTGCGCATGCGTCACGACATTATGACAGTTTGGCATCGCCGCTGTCTCGCTGGTGAGCAGATGATTGAGATGGGCGGTATTTCTTATTCGTGACCCTCTCAATGCCTTGTTCTCTTTCAATGTTAATCTTCTCAATCTTTTGTCATGCTTAACGACAGGGAGGGACCTTGCAGTCAGACGATCGTAGTTCGTGGTCAGTGAATTAGTAGGAGGTAACTCGAAGTCTTGCCAGGTAGATTGTCACAGGAGTGACCGTTGTGTTATTACTGACAAGAAGGAATTGCGATCATACAGTGTGCGATTAGAATAGCAGTTATGCACACCAAGGGCTTTCTGTCTACCACAAGTAATGGAAACCAATTCTAGTCGCATAGAGTTTGTCGTCTGTCGTAACCAAACGCGCGCACTCACTGGCTACTACCCCTTGGTTAGCGTCTACGAGACGGATTGTGTTAATGACGTGCTCTTTTATACTTGGTTTCGTGTCCAGTCCGATACTGTATCATGCTTTCCTGGCAACATCAGTGACATATCTGTCTCGACAATCACAGCACTCAGATCTTGTCCTGAAGAATAAAGATCCGAGCAGTAGGCATCGCGAGAGATTGTGCACATTGACACGAGTCTAAAGCCTCACCACGCAATAGACTATATATACCCGCTGCCCAATTCAAACGAGGAGTCTATCACCGACATATGGCTCAAACTCGTCCAAGGGCTCTACGAGACAGAGCACATCAAGAACGAAGGGCCCGTGTATACAGTCCAGTCACCCACAGGTCACCGCGTGGCTCTCTCCTCGTTCAACGACTTGATTGATCTGAACCGACCCACGCCACCTCTTGAATATGCCCTGAAACATCACAACACTACACGCACCGGCGCCTCAAACCTCAACCCCGCACTTGATATTGAAGCTGTGCTGGACATTATGGTGATATCAGCGCTCCAAAACAATGATCGTCGTCATGCTCTGGATCGGGCGCTGCACGCATTTGGCTTCCCAGGATCCATAGCTCGATACGCCATGAAGTGGACAGATGCGTACTACTCGAGTCATTCAGATGAAGCACGTGTATGGATGTGGAGCGGTGCTCCAGACCGCGTGAATGTGGCCTATCGGCACTTTCAGACCAATTTCATGGAACACGTGGATGCGTTACACCATTTCAAGGAAGAGTCAAGTAAGGCATGGCTCTGGGTGTTGGAGGATGATAGCATCTTCACGCCGTTCCCTGTCGAGAAGTTGAAATGGGTTATTCATAATGCCCCCGACAGTGCGGCCGTTGTTTATACAGGGACGTGTTTGCAGATGAGCTCGTTCAAGCTGGGCGCCGCGAGTGTCTCTGGAGTTTCTGTGGATGGGCGGAAGCCGCCGCAGCTCATTGGTGTCACGGATTCCAGATGTGCGAATGGATATTTGGTGAGGTTGCACATCGATTTTTGTTGTCGTGTTTGTTCCTGACGCTTCGCCTTTGCTTACGTCAGGTATCGCGTAATGGAGTAGAGGATGTGTTGACGCAGTTGGCGGCGCTGGCCAAATCAATGAACGATGTTATACCAATCGATCATAAACTCAAGTATGCGGCCGATCAGATGGGCCCCACACGAAACTTTTGGATGAATCCACCAATATCTTATGAATCCAGCAAGGTCCTGAATTTATGAATTGTAATGAGCGCGCTGATGAGTTGGAGCTAATGTAAAGTATACGATAAGCATGTCAATACTGGTACAGATTGACAAACGATGTTAGATCGAACCAACATAATCGACAGATAACAACTATATTTGCAACGTTTGTTTGTGAGTTATGATAGTATTTATATATATACATAATACGCAAAATCGTATTTTACTTGTAGAATGTGTCAGTTATGATAATAGGTATATATCTACATAATACGCAAAAGTTTTGACTGTTGCGGAAAAATAAACAAACCCTTTGTAACAACACCTCAATGTGTTGTTGTTTTAGACATATCGCCTCAATGCGATATGGAGTCACAGTCCCACCAGATACTCACATAGTATCTAACTACTTGCTCAAGTGTAGTTCCACCCTCGACTTGTTGTTGTCTACCCTTGATTGTTGTCAAGTCTGTGTGTCATGTATTGTACAACAGTGATCCTCACAGCTTGCACAACAATGCTCTCGCGGTAGGCGTATTACGTAACAATCTCGCGTAGATTCGTTACACATTATCTATTTAGCAAGAGTTTCTGAACTTAGGGGTCAAGCATCCAACTCTTGCTCGTTTTATACCCCTCACTCCAAACACGTTAACGGAAGTGTGAGTAGTACT
>QEAN01000091.1:45095-59471 GCA_006535955.1 Synchytrium endobioticum | reverse complement strand
CAACTCCTTCCCTTAAATAGGAGTGGCTAAAGGACCCCCCTTATCTTGACAGCACTTGTTCAACTTCGGACGAGAGCTGTGTCCAGGATGTGACATCTCGCTCTGTTTCGGCAAACCATCAAGTCCGGCCAATAAGAGATGCATTGTATTGTTTGAAGGCAAAAATTATGTATTAAGGAATGTGCAAACATTTTCGTTACATCCTAGCTCAGCATTTTTACAGACCCAATCCTTCACCACAACCTTGGACCTTTGGATGCTTCCCCCATGCGCGATTTGCTGCGAGCCGACCTGCCATCCAATCCTCCTTGAGATTGTTGTGAAGGGGAAATTTCTGTTGCGCCACTAGCATCCATGGGCCTCTTTCCCTTATCATAACTATGTGAAGAAGACTCGGAATTATGCCAATGACTAGATGACAACGCTAGTGGCGATGGCTCCTGTATGCGTAGTGTGGCTCCTTTCAATCTCTCTGGATCGTGCATGCCAAGTGACAATTCCAAAGATTCCAAATCCTGTTCCTTGTCTTTACGTAAAAAGTCGATCAATCCAGGTGTCGGATGGTCATGATGACCCTCATGATCGATGTTGTTTTCAAAGAATTCAAAGTATTCAATGCGGTTATCAGGATTTGGTGTGGATTTATCTGCAGCATCAGTTGATTCAACCATTATGGGAGGGAAGGATTCGTTGTCATTATGTGCATTTGGCTGGTTGACCGTGTTATAATCCTGCTGAGCCACTTCACGATCTCTTGATAGTGCCTGTCGATATCCTTGGAAAAAATCATCATGATGATTGATCAATGCTTCTAGTCCAGACAGTCGACGTAAGACTCCGGAAGCCCCCGGTGCGACGCCTTTCAAATGATGGAGCAGCCTTGCCCTCTCACATCGGGCTCGTCTAACTATACAATACTCATGGGCAAGACGGATTGGTAGCGCGTCACGTTCCATGGGATGTATTTGACTCAGCGCCTCGTAATCCCACACCCCGCTCCACGGCCTGGTATGCCCAAGAGATTCAAACTGGTTGATCATGTTCTAATAAGGAGGATGCGTCCTGAGTCCTTGCTATTTAAGGGACCAGTGGCAGGGTCGAATACCTCACCAAAATGTAATCCATAGGCGTATCGTAAAAACGAGCCATACCGTAAGCTCCCTGCAATTTAGCAATTTCCCTCTAGGATTTGAAAAATGTTACCCGCGAGGCGTTAGTGACTGTAGGACGACCCTGACACCAGTAACATCAAAGCCCACCTCAAAGTATATTCGCAGCTCTTCTATACGTCTGAGGTTGCCGAAAGATAGTGAAATCTCACGACGCAGTTCAGAGACATGTTGTTGATCAAAGCAGCTGGAGAATGTCTCGTAGATGGGAAGTTCCAACTCTTTGCAATTTCCTGGGATATCGCAATGCTGAAGATACCGTTTTTCTAATATATAATACAATGCTAGGAAATCCCACACGAGTACGAGCCCAGCCAATAATTTGCCACGTCTCTTGGAATTCTTGTTTTTGACGGAGGAGTGGATGTACATAAAGAGACACTTTAGTTTGTCGAAAAGACATGCATGGTAGGCTCTAAACGAGGTTAGTGAATGTCAGCCGATGCGCTCATGCGGGTTGAGTGGACGCAAAATGCCATAAACCTGGCAATCCTAATCTGGCCTTGGTCCATAGCCTTGAACTCTGGAAGGCTCAAAAGTTGATCGATGGTACATGGGCAGTTTTTTGGAAGCTTCGTTTCAACTATGATATTCATCTCTCGCTAGAGTGTGATGATTTCAATACTTTTATACCGTGCACGCTACTGGCATGCCGCCATCACTTACAAGTATAGCTTCTGTCGGGTCCTTACCTACCGCAATCGCTATAGCAAGGTCCTTGGACGGAGCCTTGCCCGCGATTCCGGCCTATCAGATGTGCGACTCTTTCCACGACACGAGTGATGTACGTGATTCACTTACTTGAACGGCGTAATGACGCATGGCGGTGAGCGATTTCACCATCCGCGCAATGTCTTCATCGCCCAGGCCAGTAGGAGCAGATAGGGTCAATGTGCAGAATATCAACAATGCTGCCACCCCAACAATGATGGGATTGACCATTTTGAGACTACACATTGGGGACGACAGATGTCCGTTTTGCGACAAACCGTTTCTTCTTTCCACGCTCCGTCACCTCGTGAGGATGTTTGGACCGGCGGGCTTTCCATTTTTGACATGTGGGGCAGTTCGAGCTCGGGTATTACCCAAGCATGTCAATGTCACGATCAAGCGACAATTTGATACATCGTCTATTAGAAGCTATCCTCAAAGGCAATCATTAGTTTCCTAAACCTGTTTGTTTTGCAATATAAAAACCAAGAGTTATTAGACACTTCATCGTCCAATGCTTTGGACGATCGTTTGCAAAGTGTGTGTCACAGGTGTGACCGGTGTGTTATTACATGGTAACATCACCGATCGCTTTCCGGTCGGTGTCCGGCAGGTAGGACTCGATGACGTCGGCCTTCGGGTCGGCTGTCAAACTTGAAGGGTGGTCAGGCACAAAAGGGGTCAAGAATCACTTCGTCTTCTCTCAAGATTGAAAACTCTTGATACTAGGCTGACGTCACACTTTAGGTATGTGCGTGGTGTTGACATCAGATGGGGAATATGGATGTATAGATGGGATGTATATACAAGAGATGTCAATTGATTGTTGGGTCCTTGTAATGATGGATGGATGGATGCTTGTATTGAAGATGCATCGGTCATATAAACCCTTGATACTAGGCTGACATCACTCTTCAGTCTCACAGTGTGCAGTGCGCGCTACAATGGTATTTGTAATTATGTGTTAGCTTGTAGTATTCATCGTGAGCTATATATCACCATTCAATTCAGTGTTGATGAGCTGTTTAATCCAAGGATCCTTGCCCAGGGCCTACCCTAAAAGTTTCCCAATTAGTAGAGACAGATGAGGTGGTCAGGCATTAGGTCAGGCACTACTCTTTAAACTCTTGGTCACCAGGAATCCAGACCTCCATAAATCCCGCTTACCTCCATGCCAAACCCAATCGTCTGTGGAGAGCCCAAAAATATAAGTCATTGTTTTGAAGGTTACTTTCATCAGAAGTGAGGCTGAAACCCCTGTCAACCGGGTCGCGCAGGAACAATCGCCCTACAATGAGGTTTAAATCAGACAAAATCAGTTGCGACCGGCGAGGAATCGAGAGATAATAGTATTCATCCGCAAGCTTCGGCCTCTTGGATATACCATTGTGGGGGGTCAATGAACATTATACATCCAAGAAGGGCCGCTTTTGCGAGGAGTTTGTGGAAACTCTGGCTATACGCCGCTTGTATTGCCGTCGTTGCGGAAAGTGGCACCACAGAGATGTGATGGCTGCTGACAGGCCGGCCTAGCTGAAGCCGCCGTCCAAGAGTAAGAACACCCCTATGAAGCGGAAGTCGGATGAAGGTAATACATCCCGGGGTGGGTCGAGCAAGAGTCGAAAGACTCGCTAGGCGGCCTGAAAGGCCGCGAAATGATGACCTACGTCGATGCTGTTTGGGAGCTAACACTGAATAAAATAGGGGTCAGATCAAAGCTTCACCTGTTCCACAATTCATAGAGCTGTAGAGGGAGGTATATATACAACTCTTCCCGCTAGAGTTGCAGCTGTTCCCCATAGTTTACTTCCTCCCTTTCGCGATGGATCAGCAGCTGACATCAAAGCTGGGTGAGTGAAATGGGGGATTCAGTCATAATGACTCTATGAATTCCGGCACGTTTCTCGTCATTATTATTAAATTGATGTTCCAACGTCACAGGCCATTCACTGGAGGAAGTCCGGACTCGGGTATGTCCTGATCTCAACCATCATCAAACTACTTCGATCATCCAATGCACGTAACACGTCTACCCATTTGCGGATAGGCTTGGGCAGCTGTGGCATTCAAGCTTTCAACTGGAGTCCTTACTATAGGTAACCTATAGTACTCTAATGCGCAGATCCCTTGCCCAAACTATTCACTGCTTCACCAACCACCTTTGCCTAGCTGATCTGGTACATCAGACGGAATTCTTGTGCCATCTACTCAACTGGTTCAATCAAGATGCCCCCGGTCAACCCACCAAACTTGAGGATATGCTCAAGTTCACATTGTCCATTGCCAAGGTTAGTACGCTCATGCCACGTGGGGCTTCTAAATTCATACATTACCTGCATTAAACAGCACCCTAGTGGGAAGCATAAACTGAATTCTATCGGTGGAATATCGTTCCTGAAAAGTCTTCGAAATTCTCTGGACAGGACGCCAGAATGCCAAAGGGGAATCGATGATATTCTGGATAGTCTACTCCACTCACCAAATCATTGCGAACGTGCTAATGAGATCATTGTCCAGCAGCCGCACTCATGCAGGCCAATTCTTACAAAAGGTGCTGCAGGTAGGGCACCAGCGACCGTTCCAAAACATTTTTGGACATCACAGTCGCCAGAAGCTGTTTTTCGACCAGAATCCAGACCCAGATCACGGTCGCCTGATAGGCGCTTAAAATCAATGTCTCCAATCAAGGGTGAGAATTATAAGGTACACAGAATTTGTGGATGAACTAAGCTGTGGCTTTGAAACCACAAATAGCGCCTCAAATTGTACCACCATACCTGCCAAATGCTATATCAACATATGCGATTCTGCATCTGTCTCCATATGATGAAAGTCTAGTCAGCCATTTCTGTACCCTCATGTCAGGTTCCCTCAATGACTCGAGTCAAGAGAATCGGCTCTTCAACATTCTCAGAATCGACTTTGGAGCTCAGATATTCCTGCAGCGATCTCAACTGTTTCGAGTATTTATGCGATCTTTCGGTTTTTTTTCTCCTGATTTCGAAGCATTGTGTTCAATCTTAACTGTAAAACCTAGGCTGTAATGAATGGCGTCTTTGCTGATATAGATGGTCGATCTGAGAGGTCCTGGATATATCTGGAAGATTTGGTGCAAGATTGGGCCAAGAGTTTTAGACGGTTCACCGACACCGTTCTTTCTTCATTATCACCCACACCAATGAATGCTACACCCAATGTCTCCATGAATCTTGGCATCATGGCGGACGCTCGAGCTGCTATGTCGGATTATGCAGTATCGCTTCCTTTTGCTAGTCATGAAATCTACCTTCGCCTCGTACCACTACTACGAGATCCACAATCAATGCCAAGAGCCCTACGAATACTGAATGGTATATTGCCTTTCTTGCGTATTCATATAGATGTAATTCTAGCAAAAGGATGGGGAGGTCTAGACACACCACCACCGTCTGCGGTAGTTGCACATTATATATCCTTTGCTGCCGAGGTAATAGGATATCATGGTCTCCATTCAGAAGTATCAGTAGACTCTCCTGATGAAGTAGGGCAATCCAGGTTGCTGATGCAGGAACGAACTATTGCATTTTGTTTTGATGTTGTCTCTGCTTTAGCACCCTCTGATCTTGTGAGTTTGTTTACCTTTTTGTTGTTAACTTTGTATTCACACCAACTCCATTACTTCTAGGGGGAGAGAAATCAGTTATTGTGGATTTGTATACTGCAAATTTTTGACTTGCCGGGCACCAACCCCTTTCCAGCCACCATTATCCGGCGACTAGTCGCCCATGATGTGCCATTACTGCATGTACTATCATGTTTGCTGACGTATCCTCAAATGTGGGTCAGATTAGCAAGCTATGAGGTTTTAGCAGAAATGGGAGAGGGAACTCTGAGGATGCTGAATGTGTCAGATGGTCAAGTATTCATTCTCATTGCTGAGAGGGGTCTTCGCGATGAATCCGGACAAGTACGTTTGCCCGTTGGTTTCGTACGATTGTGTAGCTGTTAATTAGGCACAAATAGATCCAGCAACTAGCTTACAATATCATTATAGATTATATTGGCAACAATCCAAACCATGAACTGCTGAAAAGAGCACTACCCGTCATCCAGGCGTTTGCCGATTTGGACGGCGGCCATCTATTGCAGTCGACGCTTGGACTGCTTCAAAACGATCTGACTCCACATGATAGGTTGGTGATCGGTATAAGAGGATTGCTACATAGTAATGAAGTGTAAGCGGGCTGTGTTGGGTTTGTTTGATAGGTTTCATGGCATTAATGGTCATGATTATAGCTGTCGGAAGGCGGCTTTTGAAAGCCTGCAACAAACCGCACCCACACTGAAGGACGTCCTTGATTCCAATACTGAGGGTCCCAATGTGTTTGTAATTTCACGGGGTACAATTGCATCGTTCAAGTTTGAGCAAGAATATTCATCTAATGTGGGCTTGGTCCTACCTCTGATCGTCTCAGAGCAAGTCTGACATTAAATCTTGTAGGAAACGGATTTGGAAGGTCGTTTGGCCGCGTTGCGGAGTCATGGTGTGCATGTTTCCCTCAAAATTACTGTTTTGAAGGATCTAGTTACATTGCTAACATGTAAGAGTACATTCCAAGCAACCCATTTACTGTCCTTCTAGTACTAATGATGCAAAATATCGTAGCAAGGACTATGATAAGCCGAGCTATGCAGCTTGGGATCCTACGAGTCATCATTCAAGTTATGAGGGACCCAGGGATGAATTGGATTTGGGAAGACGAGAACTTGTTGAATGCGCTGGCGCTAACAAGAACACTGGTTGAGGCTGATGATCAAGCCTGTGATGTTATTGCCTCAGAAGTAGATCTATTGCTGTCATTAACTAGGCGTATGTTTCGTTGACTGAATCTTTTCTGACGACAAGAAGTTGAAACATTGACATAACTAGAGGCGTTTATTGGATCCGAAAGCATTCGATATGAGCTTGCCCGAATCTTCTTTTCAGCATCATGTTGTGCTCAGCCGTATAGAAGTCTTGGAAACACTTTCGGTGACATTCAATCCCCCGGACGGTCGGCACCTCATCGACGTCTACCTCAAGCCATCGCATTGAACTTTATGGCTTATGGCTCCATATTTCAAATACCAGATCCATTCTATGATGTTTTTCCGAATCCACTTGACGAAGATGCTGTGAAGTTTTTGTGGCCTGTGATCCGAGGTGTGGGTGATCAATACTATTTTGTCTACGATCATCCTGGCTCAACCCTTAATAGAGTACCGACAAGTTGCTAGCTCGGCATGGAGAGCAGAGAATAATCAATTGATGCGTGTCAATCCGTTCGACCGGGTTGTATCAGAATGCTGTCGAAGGCTTCACACTGCATTATCACACAATGAGTTTCGAAATGCTCTTCAAATCTTGATGAACAACTGTACATGTGAAGCTGACTGGATGATTCTATCCAGTCAAAATCTGCCTGCTATCTTGGGAAGGTGAGCTATACGATTTGACGAATTTTCTGTAACGGAATTCACAATGATCAAAGTTAGATTCTTGATGACGGCTCCTGCCAACTCTGATGACGCGCATGTCTTGTCAATCATCTTCACCTTTTTAGCGTCCATGGCAAGATTGTCAAGTCTGCCGTCCTCCGTATTTCCAACTTTAAAGTCGTCAATCCGTCGTGTCCAGTTACTCGTACTTGAACGAGCGACAAGAGACGATGTCACTACCGCGGTTGACTGGAGAGGTTTGAGTAGCTCAGTGGCAGGGTTTCTAAGTTGGTTCTTGATAGTTTTACCACAAAACGATTTGCTGGAACTGGTGGCAAATTCTTCCATCATGTCAGGTATCTTCGGTGGTCTGACTGGTTAAATCGGTTTATGGGGGCGGGAGGGCATTTTCTTACAGATTATGCACCAAATTATAGTATTGGTGGATTACTCGACTAGTGTATTGTTGAATAAACAAAAGCTCTCCCCAGTCATTCATGGCGATGCGTTAACATCCCTCATTACTATTACGACCATTCCGTCACTCACAGCAGTAATAGCCGACCACGTCATTACAAATGCTATTCGACTACTTGTGTCATATCTATCTCTGGTTCAACAGGAAGGTTCAGATTGGCAAGATGAGGAAATACCAAGAGGAAATGGATTGAGATGTAGCGGATTTACTTACTGTGGTAGAAACGCATATCAATTAGCTGCAATGGGCCTGCGCAATCTTTCTCGTGCTGTTGTGGAGGCGCGAGATACAAATCGGAGCTGGGTGTGGGGAGACCACTGGCTCATTCACGATGATATACAATGGTAGAAACGGAATCAATTCTGTTCTTTTATAAAGTACCTTAACTCAACCTCACTTCCAAAAAAAGGTTGATGAACCTGCTCAATGATGATGAGAAAATCGTGCAAAAAGTAGGCCTTGGCATACTAGGCAACATTATCCTAGTCAACGGAAGCTACCAATACATTGTTATTAAAATACCACAATTCCTCGACATGGCATTTGCGTACGCTTTGGATTGTGAAAAGATGGAATCCATTCGTAAAGAAGCCTTCCTGGTCATCAACCACTTTCTCATCACGTTTTGTCTCGATAATAAGCTTAGCGGAGGTAGCTTTGGCACCAGTTGTTACTTTGATCCGGTATCAGCGGAATCTGGCAGTAATGGAAATATTAGAAATATGAGTGCACCGCGGCCCATTACGGAATTGCTCAAGATTTTTGATCATTGCGGCTTTTTCGACAAGCTAAGGGAAGTCTTGTCAGATGTGCCAAGAGCTGCAATAGCATACAAAACTGCAGTAACCGAAGTACTTTTGAATCTACTCCTTGTAACACCCAGTGCTATGCGGTCAAGGATATCAGCACAGTCAGGGTGGCCGACGATAGTAGATTGCCTAAACCCAGCTCACGAAGCCCGAGAACTAGATGAAGATGATGAATCCGATGTCTCATCATCATACAAACTTTTCCGACGAAGACAATTCGCCTCGATACACGGATCTTCGATAGATCTGCTGCGATGTAACGTTCTGCAGTGTATCAGGCTGGCCTCCTACAATGATTCAGAGACTAGGAGGCTATTAGTGTCAACTACAGATGTAGTCGCCGTCGTTGTAGCCATTATTGATGAGAGATGGAATATCATTGAACCAGCTGGTAACAAGGCTTCCTGCCCGGAAACTTGGTCTGCATTGCGATTATCTGCTTTGGTGTTATCTGATCTGCTTTGGGATGCTTGTGCCTACGACAAAGCTGGTTTAGAGACTTTGCTTGGAGGTGCTGATACCAACAGGATAACCATTATTGGTCGTTTGTTATTAGCTGGTCTCGGATTATTGCGACGACGCAGTGATTGTATCATGGTAGCGGCTGGAGTACAATTTCTAGGTCGCCTCCTGTCTATGCATTGTGGTGAGAATGCAGATATAGGGGTTGACGTCGCGTTGAAATTCGAGTGTACGCCTGGAGCAGCCAATGCTGGGATCCTGGGACCTGAGATATGTCATGAAGTGGGTTGAGCCGTTTCGCTTGTGTCATTTAAGTATATAACCGTATACGCTTGAGTAGATGATGACGATCATCATCGAGGAGTATGACTCATCATCGCCTGGCCATATCGAAAGCGCTCGTATCGCACTACAATGTCTGTTGGGTCGATCTGAATGCGCAAAATTGTACGCTCTGAGAGGTAATGACGCCATCGGTATGGATTTCTCTGCTGCCGCCTGTAACATTGTCGTGCACCTAGTCAACTTTTGTGAGATGCTGATAACAAGAATTAATCTCATTCGATTAGCGGTAATTCATTGAAGACAAGTGCACGTCTCGTCACTTACATTTACCATGTAGAATCGAATCGATGATGCACACCAGATGGAGCTATATGTCTTACTTTGCTTGCTGCGGCATCTGTTTGCAGGTTCTGTGGATGCCAAACAGCAGGCTTTGGATCACGGAGCCAATGAGACCTTTTCCGAGTTACTGAGCATGTCAAAGGAATTTGAAGATTCGCTGCTCTTGGAGCTGTTATGCTGTATACGCAATCTCGTGGCTAGCTGCCCGGAAGCGAAACGTGCTGTTGTGGACCCATCAAAACGAAAAAGCGGAGCGTTGTCGTGTGTAGAGGGTGTAGTTAGAGTCATGAAGACTCTGGCATCTAATGGCCAACATGATGAAACGTTCTTGGCTTGCATTGAAATACTCAAGCTCCTAGCATATACGACACATACTAAAAGTGATACTCGGACTGCTATTATCAAGGTACACAGTTCATCTTGTTGTCAAGGTTGTTCGTCAAGCTTAGTAGTTTCGAAAGGCAAGACACATGACAATAAGCCGTCTCCAACTAGTCCACTATTGTCAATGACCTTTTCAATCTCCTGAACCGACTCAATCGGTCAAAGGAGATGGTCCGAGTTGAGGGCATACTCGAATTCTTGTATGCCATGACACTATCCCGGGAAGGACAGGTTTATTTGATGAAAGTAGCTGGTCTATTCTCATTGCTGGTGGACTTGTTGTCGGCTAAGACAGTACCAGTCAGACGAATGAATCTGCTGGTGTTGAGAAACCTGTTGTCCCTGCGTGAAAACAAGGCTCATGCCCTGGCCGATGGTAAGTTTCTGTGGCGATGCTCGATTGGAATATAAATCAATCATACGCATATGCAGAAAACTTTATACCGACTATGCTGAAATATGGATTACAAAGCAAGTCTTTGGCATTACTTGCCCCCGCTACATCTTGCATATGGGTGTTTCTTTATGATAGCGAAAAGGTATTACTCTTCAAGGCTATATTGGACTCCTCGCTGATCACAGTTTGCATAGGCAAAGGTTGCATTGAAAAAGTCCACCTTAAAGGATGATATTGTAGCTGTGGAACGGAGACTCATCTATGGTCAGTCCCTTCAACACGTCCATCAAGTCTTGTTTTTCTCTCAGCGAATTCAAACTCATGGCCGGAAAGAATAGAGTTCGCCTGGTTTCTACAAGTTGAAGATCCGAAAGATCCGACACAGTGGGACACGAATTTTGATCGAGGAGATGCAGAAAATCTTGTTCAAACGCTACAAAATATATCTGCGATCGCGAGATTGTTGTCACTCACTTTACAGTAATTTTGTTATATATGTAGATGGTTTCTCGTTTGGTCAACCACTCAGTGAGTTATTGCCTGAACATTAATGGTTTCAATGATTTTTGAATAAACCGATTGTACCCTATTGACCCAACAACGGATCACATACTCTATCAATGCAGTTGGTCAGCATTTGGATATACAGATTACTGTTATACCTCAACGTCATTTTATCAACGTGTGCACTGGACGTATCAACACCCAACGAAATCTCAAACGAATTTGTTTCTTGGTTGAAGAACAACTCAGGTATACTGCCAACGAGTTTGGAGCACATCACCATCCAACGGCTTCCTGAATCCGAGAGTAACAGTAATCGCGATTTCCATTCTTGCGGGGTATTGTTGCTGTAAGGATGATCCAGCTTCAGAGGGCCCACTATTGTGTGGCACTATGCGTGTGGAGGGTAGGGACACTCGGAGAGTACAAGAAGAAATCAGTTAAAATGTCCCTCCTGAACTGGAAAAAGCACGTGCAGTGCTTATATGTTCGTATATGATGCGCAGTGCTTATATATTCTCAGACACGTGGAAGGCAACTCATTGCTGACGATCGGTCTTTACAAGGAGATTTACGTCAGAATCGGACAGGGTGAAGTAGAGTGGCTGGCAATCAATAAGAGTCCGTCAGGTGAGTTCCACGAGTGGGAAATGCGACAGTCTACATTTGTATTGTTGGAGAGCAGGACATGTTGCAAAGCATGCCTCGCTGTATTCTATCCACGTCCAGCCTCTACTCAGACGTGTAGAGAAAGATAGTGTCAACTTCTCGATCAATACACAGCACTTAGTTGCTTGTTGTAATGATGAGAAGGAAAAAGAGGCAGAAAAGTGGCCTTGATATATCTCTTGAGGTCGCAACACCCTCTCATCTCAAAGTAGGTCCAAGCCATTTGGTCAATCATCAATGGAAACATAGGTCCAAGCACCACTACACTGCAACAAGACGTCTAACACCGCGTTTACCAAAGCTTTAAACCTTTGGATGCTTCCCCCCAAGCGCGGTTTGCGGTGAACAGGCCTTTCATCCAAACCACCATGAGATTGTTGTGCAGGTAATAAGATGAATAAATTGTATTGATGTTCACAAATGTCCAGGACACTCTTGCTGATGTATTGATACTTAGTAGTAGCATTAATGAAAAGTCCTGCGACACCCATCCTCTATTTAGACGTCTAACACCGCGTTTACCAAAGCGTTAAACTTTTGGATGCTTCCCCCAAGCGCGGTTTGCGCTGAACAGGCCTTTCATCCAAACCGCCTTGAGATTGTTGTGAAGGGTAGATATCTTTTGCGCCACTAGCATCCATGGGCCTCTTTCCCTTATCATAACTATGTGAAGAAGGCTCGGAATCATGCCAATGACTAGATGACAAAGCCAGTGGTGATGGCTCTCGTATGCGTAGTGTGGCTTCTTTCAATCTCTCTGGGCCGTGCATGCCAAGTGACAATTCCAAAGATTCCAAATCCTGTTCCTCGTCTTTACCTAAAAAGTCGATCAATCCAGGTGTCGGATGGTCATGATGACCCTCATGATCGATGTTGTTTTCAAAAAAATTAAAGTATTCAATACTGTTATCAGGATTTGGTGTGGATTCATTTACAGCATCATTTGATTCAACCATCATGGGAGGGAAGGATTCGTCATCACCATATGCATTTGGCCCTTCCAAGTTACTACTTCTATCACGAATTCCATCATGAGCTTGCCCAGCGGCCAATGTAGGATCCACAATCTAGACGGATTCGGAAAACATAACCCGCTAGAGTTAGTGACTGTACGACCACCCTGACACCAGTGACATCAAAGCCCACCTTCAAATATGTTTTCAGCGCTTCCATGAAATAGTTAACAGTGACGCGGGATGGTATGTCGCGTGGCCGTGCCGTCTCATGACTCAATGCAGGCACAAGTTGAAAAACCGGACCGTCCGGTATAGTGACGGGACGAAGAACCCCTGGCCAAGAGTCAAGAGCTCCCCGGCTTTGGAAAACTAACAGGTAGTTCCAAGCGAGCGAGCGTGCAGGTGCCAACCGCGTTTGAGATTCCGCAGGATACATGTTGTTGATGCACTCGAAGATAACCTTTAATTTTTCGAAAACACACGCAAGGTAGGCCCTAAACGAATTCGCTAAATGTCAGTCAATGTGCCCACGCGAGGTGAGTGGAAGAAAAATTCCATTAACCTGGCAAGTCGAATCCGGTCCCTGTCTACAAGTACGGAATCAAGTGGACTCAGTAGGTCATCAACGTTATATCGCACTAATTTGGGGAAGTTCGCGGCAGCTATGATAACAATCTTTTCCTAGTTTTGGGTGATGGAAGCGTGATGTCATTACCGGTATGCCATGCATGCTGTTGGCAGTATGCAGCCACTCACGAATAGAACAAGTTCCGGACTAGGATGGCTTGTGAGCATGGTAGCAAAATTCGCGTGAGCCTTCATGCGCCGTGACTCAAACGCGATGGTGTGTCCGCTGTGAGACTTTTTCCACGACATGTGTGATGACAGTAACCTACCCGAGTAGTGTCCCCCTTGGCGTTCACTAGCTTCCTCACCGCTTTTGAGATAGCATCTTTCCGACGAGTAGGAGCGGACTGAGCTAATGTGCAGAAAATCAGGAATGCTACAACCCCGACTTTGACGAGATGCACCATTGTGTTCCTACACATTGAGGAGGGCTGGTGTCAGTTGCGTACAATACATATAGTGTGCGGTCCTTCATGCTCTCCTTTTCTCGCCTTCAGCGGCGTTGGAGTCGATGTCACAATGTGTCACATCCTGGACACAGCTCTCGTCCGAAGTTGAACAAGAGCTGTCAAGATAAGGGGGGTCCTTTAGTCACTCCTATATAAGGGAAGGAGTTGGCGAATTTTGTAACGTAGTTCTGAAACTCTTGACAATAAAAGAACAAAAGCATCATAACCTCATTGAAGGCTAGTTCAGTTCTTACACAATGACCTCCAGCCTGTCAGAAGTAAAAGAAATCGGACGACGGCAGTATTACGGTCGGGTTGATGTGGACGATAGTAAGTTGATAGGTAGGTGTCGCTGGGTGAATACGCTATATTGATGGATGGATGCTGTCACATTGTGACTTTCGTGTTATCAAGGGATAACACTTCAATCATGTCACAAACGTGACGGTTGTGTCATCACACGATGACACTGCCAAGCCATCGATCGGACAAGACCTTGTCCAAAAAGGTCTGGGTGGCGATAGTTCTACACCACCAAAACCATCGGACGCGTTTGACAGGTTGTGTGGTATATAAAGGCGAAGAGTTGCATTTTATTCTCCTTAAATGTTTCAACTCCTCGTCATAAGCTTACACAACCTTCCAGGTAAGAGGGGAATATGATGATGGTATCGTAG